>CATKUM010000250.1:0-43149 GCA_949786405.1 Onychomys arenicola | reverse complement strand
ATATACATCCTTCACCGCCTCTCTGTCACCTCCCGTATGTGCCGTTCTTTCTCCCTTTGACTCATTCTCTTCCACTTTCTCTATATATAACATAAATGTATGAGTTCCGGGCAACATGCAAGCATACCTGCGATGTACATTGACACATGCGCAGTTATATATTGGCCTGCTTCACGTGTCGAAGTGGTGCAGGCCAGCCTTATATATATATATATAGTATATATATATTGTTAATACGTTCACGTGCATGAGTGCTTATGTTGATGCAGGCATCTCTCTACCCGCGGCCATCGGACCCCGGCTCGCGTGAGGAGCCTCTGGCTTCTTCGTATAGTTCTCCGGACAGCAGGCGAGTGCCGCCGAAGGTGGTTGAGGTATATACAGCCATGGCTCCGTTCCTTGCAAAGTATAGAAGCGGGAAGCTGCCGAAGGCATTCAAAGTGCTGCCGCGCCTGCAGCAGTGGGAAGAGGTAGTGATGCTCACGCAACCGCAGGCCTGGTCCCCGCATGCGCTTTCAGCGGCAACGAAGATCTTCTGCAGCAACCTTAGCAGCAATGCGGCTCAACGCTTTCTCTGTCTCGTGCTGCTGCCCGCCCTCCGCGACGACATCGCTGAGCACAAGAAGCTCAACTATCACCTCTACCAGGCTCTTAAGAAAGTACGAACTAATATCTATATGTATATGTCTATCTCTACGTTAACGTGTCTGTGTATACATTTTCCTTTTACACCTATATATCTATGTAATTGCCTTCTTCTATGTATATGTACGGCATGTGCATCTCCTGGGTCTGAGTGGGGGCTAAGGGAGAAATACGTGTGATGGTGTGTGCCTGCAAGCTGCTGCTGCTTCTGCCTATCGCCCCCTCTATTTTATTTGTAGAAAGGAGCGAGTGGCAGCTAGACGAGATATGATCGCACGCATCTCTGGTGTGAATGTTGAGGGTGTGCTGAGGAGAATGACGCTGTGGCGTATATTATAGAGTGATGGACAGAGAGAGCACTGCAAAATGAAAGTCATCTGTTGTGTATGTTGATACGGACTTGAAGAAATCGTCTTTTGCAGCAGTTGATAAAGGCTTCACATGGTGGCTTCTCCCCCGTAGCTGGCGCTTCCTGCGGAGAGTTAGCGCTCTTTTGCTGTTGGATGTGCACAGCCCCCGTAAAGGAGCCGAGAGCAGCTGCTTGCGTAGTGCACGCTTTCTCTCCGAAGGGTTTCATCCTCTCTCCATTTGAAATTCTTATCAAGAAGGCGGCACAGCTAGGATGTAGCAGTCTTCCCCAGTGCATGTATTTCCAGTTGAAATGAAATGGCATTCAGCAGGGAACCATGGGCATGACTGTCGTGTATCCATGAATAGCTTCTATATGTCTAGTCGCCTGCAGCAGAAATGACGCTCACACAGGGCTCTGTATCACGCGACAATATATATATATATATAGTATATATATATATAGCACTGCATAGGCGACATTGATGTGTCTTGGAGAGTTAGTTGTATATTTCTTTGCATGCACCGTGGCCACGCCATAACGGCGTAGGACTGCCTCTATTTGTCTCCTGGTAATGCAACTTCACTTTGAGGTCGTGTTTGTCGTCGTTGAATAGGCGTAGATACTCGCGAGTCCCGCAGAGAAGCGCTGGGCAGTTGGTGCATCTAGGCGTACGTATACGTCGTAACAGCCTGGGGCGACAACGTCGTCCGGATTTGCATGCGCATCAGTGGATGCATTGAGATGGCGTTCGAGGATGATTGACAGATTCTCTGACAGTCCGATGCGCATGCAGATGCGGACGAAGTTGTCGCCCCAGGCTGATGTAACGTCGTTTCCCCAAATCCATAGACAATGCCATTCAGTCTTGGACCTCATGCATTTCGATATACCTATCCATATATATCTTTGGTTCGTGTTGTGATTAGAGATGTTCCAGGTGTGTGCATGCATGCAGCGCGCACGTTTCCGACCATCTGCATCTGCTCTTGCATCCTCTTTCTATGGCTATGTCTCTTTATATAGATATATATGCGTGTGACGACTGGATGTGTGGAGCCGAACGTTAGACGTTTATATATTCTCTCGAAGAGGTCTCTTCATTATGCACTTGTACGCATGTTGTATCGTGTTGTGCCTTCCCAGGCTCTGTTCAAGCCGGCTGCATTTTTCAAAGGCATCTTCCTTCCGCTCGCCCTGGAGGTAAAGAAGAGATCCTTGCTCTTTAAGGGCAGCTTCAACTACCTCTCAAAGCGCAGTTGAAATGCCTGCGTCTCAGCTGTGGATAAACAATATAACTTTGTATGTGCCTCTATAGACGTCGTTTTTAATTGCCTCTGAACGATATAGCTATGGATATGCCTCCTAGATCCTGTTTCCGTTTTACCTTCTACCGTATATATCTGTGGATTTGCGTCTATAGACGCTGTCTGTATCGTAGCTCAATAGAAGGAAGCACTGACGCGCGACCCGCTCTCCCGTGTGTATGGGCGTGAGTCATTTCTCGTTGTACGGGTGTCTCCGCCTTCGACTGGTGTGCATTTATCACTGGAGATCCTTTACAGCAACAAACCATGGTTTGATATGTGTATATTTCGTTGTTCTTCGGCGGAAGTCTCCATTCCCAACTGTCTTAGCAGGCTCCAACTGGTAACATAACATTGTCTCTGTATGTTTTGATTCGCTGAGAGTTCAGTATAGAGAACGGTTTTTTTTTCCTTGGTGGCTGCTTTTTCCCGTATGTAGTTTCTTACTTGTTTCTCATGTGCAACGGTTCTTTTTGATCGGTGGACGCACTCTGTGGAACGTTGGGGTGTATGTACACCGCGCAGGGCTGCAGCAGGAAAGAGGCAGTGATTGTTGGCAGCGTCGTGGCAAAGATGTCCATCCCAGTTTTACACGGCGCCGCGGCTTTGCTTCGCATGAGTCTCGTTCCGCCTTCTCAGTGGCTTCCGCCCGTCAGTCTTCTAATGGCAGTTTTAATCAACAAAAAGTATTCTCTCCCTGCCAAGGTGAGCTCTCTAGGCGTCGCACCTTCTCTGCTCTCTCTGCAAAAGACCTATATGATAGCCCAGCCCCACACAGAGACGTCGTAGAGATCTGTAGAGCGAGATCTGTGTGCCGTCGCAGCTTATATAATACACAGAGATCTCCCTCATTACGAGGGAAAGGCTTCTCTTCTTTGTTTTATGTTTACATTGCTCGTCGAGGGGCATGCATGCGCATATGTATTGAATGGCTGCGTTGTGGTGGGGGTCAGAAGAAGCCTCAACTTGAGGAGGTCGCGAAGAGATATATATCATACTTGGAACGTCTACACCTCCACATGATGTTCTCCGTGTACTCTACATGAGGCTGATACATAACATATCGAGTACATATAGGAATATAGTTCGTGATGTTTCTTGCTAGTATCTGTGACGGTCAAGTGAGTATCATTGTGGGGGAAGGGGGACGCCTTTCTTTTATATGCCTTATCATTTTCAGTCCACATCAGCAGATCCAGGTGGTGGGAGACATATGTGGACGGACATGCGTTGGATGATAAGAATAGTTTACATGCATCTGCGTCGTTAGGCGTGTCACAGACTACAGAGGCTCTACTTGATATAGGCGTGTGCTGGTTGAATATACTAGAAAGCATTGTAATTTTTTATGTGTGCGGGTGATGAGGGAACTGCGACAGCAGGATGAAATGAGAGACCTTATGCCGGTTCTGCTGCTGAGTCTTTTTGATGTTAACGGTCCTTATCTGCGCTGATGGCTGTTGGTTTCGCCCGCTTTTCCTAGACCGACTTCCGCAGCAGGGGTCTTCTACGCTCCGTGTTGCCTGTCGTCTCCTACTTCCACTTCGAGGACGTGTTTGGAAATGATGTGACATGCCAATGTTTGTCTTCACTCGCTCTGGGTGTGTATGTTGCTGTCTACCGCTTCATGCATCAGCGAATGCAGAGGTATCAGCAGACAGCAGATTTGTATTAATGCCTATTCATAACGTTCGAGATGCGGAGAGAATCGTCTACAGGCAATATCTTCTCTCTTCTTCCCTAGTGCGATAGAGACGGCTGTGCCCTCTCACATCTGCATGCATCGAATCGTTTGAACAATTTCATTGTGAATGGTACTCCGAAGCGAGAGTGAGTGGAAAAGACCGCATTGGGAGGGTGTCCACTTACAGCCAGAGACAGGGAGACCAACGTAGACATGCGAGCGATATACCTGGCGAACACGAGAGGGAGACAGCGAGAGGGAGAGATAGGTTGAGACAGAGAGGGAGACATAGGTCGAGACAGAGAGGGAGACACGGAGTGACAGAGACAGGGAGAGAGAGATAGAGAGACAGCACAGACCTGGAGACAGAGACTAGGGATGTGCATGCGGATGTAGTTGGTGAATGGGGGAGGGATAATTTTGAATTTTTTTTTGGAAATGGTGAACAAAGAAGAGATGTACATAGAATCCATGAATGTCGTAGTTGCTCGTGTGAGGGGTACTGCCGTTGTCTTTTCAGAAGAGAGACACAGAGGAAGATGATGTGAGCATTCCAAGTGCCCGTGGCTCCCCGTGTCTCCATTATATCTTCTGAGTCAAGCTCTCGTGAATACATCGGGTGATCACTTGATATATTGACGGTTCATTCGTGAATAGACCTGATATACAATGCGGAGCTGCTCAATATATATATATATATAGTATATATATATATATATATATATATAATACATGTATGGAAAGTTGGAGTCCTGTGTACGTATGAGAAGTCACAGCTGTATATGTATGAGGAGTTGCACATATATATATATATATGTATATATATATCATATATATAGGAGTTGTAGACTGATTTATCTACTATCTATATATATATATATATATATATATATATATATATATATATATATATGTATATGGGCAGTCACAGTGCTTTGTATATATGTGTGTGAGGAGCACATGGCGATGAGACTTATAGGCTTGCTGTATAGACTACTGATGATGAAGGCATGCAGAACACACTCAAGCTACGAGACCCCAAGCATTCGATCGTAGCTATATTTTCCTTCTGCGAGACAAGTTGCGTACGCCTGACCTTTTTCGGTGGGAGTGTGTTCAACAGTCTTCCACACGGTCATTTCTGGCGCCACACGCCATATATATATATATATATGAAGCGGGAGAATACATACACCTGCCTATACGTGTATATATATATATATATATATATGTATATGTGAGGCTGCGAAGATTTCTGTGTATCCTGTCGGAGCGGATATATACATTTGCGTGTTCCACCATTTCAGCATGCATGCGTCTTTATTAGACATGTCAATCCAGGACACGCCGTGTCTGTTCATTTGTTTTGAAGTCTTTCCTTCAGAGAGTTTGCAACTACTGTATATCTCTTCTCTATAAGACATATAGACATCTTTTCGTCTCCTTGTATAGGTGGTGGTTGGCTCTTCGCATATCTTGGCGGGCAGCAAAACATCTTCGAGTGCTTGCTGCACGTCTGTGTCCAGCTCCACGTGCATGTGTGATTAAAAGCCCCTTGAATGATGTTCATATCTGTGTTTTTTTTTCCAACATGGCAGGCCAAGCAGGAGGATTGTAGCTGCAGGTGGCTGCTGATCGTTCGCTCGTGCTGCTGCAGGGTTGCGCTGTGGCTACATCGTTGTTAATGCTTCTTTGGCTCGTCACTTCCCCCCATTCTCTCTAGCAGTTCACTCATAGTAGCGAGATCAACACTCCAGAGAGATCCAGCTGTGGATTCTTCCGCCTTTTCTATCCAAAAGCCGTCTTCCTCTCTCATATCCAGGCAGCTGGCTTCGTAACGTAGATGACTCCTCTGCTGCTGCATCACACGTCTATGTGCCAAACCCCACGGGGACTCCACGCAGCTCTCGCTGCATCAGGTCTCAGTCCCTGTAGCAGCTACTAGGCTCCCACTGCAGCAGATATTGAATCGTTGCATGCTGCGTGCACGAAGCATGCGAAGGTCTGGCCGCTCTTTATGGGGCTGCTGCAGGTGTTTTCCCCCTCCGAGACTCCCGTGTGTCTGATCTACAGGGGATCAGCCTACGTCTGTGTGGTTGGTTGCCTTGCTGCTGCGATGTGCTTTGCATGCACAGGCAGTGCAGGCCTGCGTCTTGCACTTCCATCGCTTTCGGTCGCATGTGGAGAAGCTTCCTGTCTCTTGGCACAAGGCATTTCTCTCCTTCGTTCAGCGATACAAACGTAGGTTGACTTCCTGTAGATGAAACGATAAGACGACTGCGCGATCTGCAGCTGCGTGAGCATGAGAAGATGTGCATATGTGGGATTCTGAAGCCCTCACACACTCTTGAACAAATTTTGCTTTACAAGCTCTCAGCCTGTCTCACCTACAAATGCATGCACTGAGATCCACGGAGTTCGAAGTTGCATGCATACATAATTGCGCCTATGATATATACGCGCGGGAGGAGGCCGGCGTCTTATCGCTTGGACATGTGGAAGACAAACAAATTTAACAAAAGACATATGGAGTTAGTGTCCAATCCAGTGGGTAGATGGATGGATACAGCGTCAGTCGCACACGCGCGTGCAGAAGGTTCATTGCATCTGCAGAAGTGGAGATGATATCAAGTGCGCATGCGTGGGTGGACACCTGATATGCATCCGTGCACATGTAATTTATTTGTGTATATATATATATACTATATATCTTATATATATATATATGTGAATATATTGCGTTGAGATGGAAGACATGTGAGAAGGAGAGAGATGATGAAAAACGTTGACGCTTGGCTACTGACGCACTCAAGCGTTGTGAAGAGCTCAAGTTATCCCTGTCTGAAGAATCTCTTTTTCTCTCCTTAGACGCCATATCTATGAGGAGGCTTGTCTTGGAATTAGGCGCTTAAGGATTGAAGAGAGGAATAATTCATGCACTGCATTATCTGGCTTGTGGAAGTACGAGCGGACGTGCGAGAAGTTTGCCGCTGTCAGACACTGTTGTATTGAAGTTGATTGAAGCAACAGTGACTGGTGGATTGGCGCTGCTGCTGAGACGGTGATGCGTTTTCCTCGTTGTAGAGAGACAGTAGGCTCGTGGAGTAGACGCAGAGATGCAGGTTTTCTATATAAATGTGTGTATATACATAAATATATGTATATGTATATATATACCTATATATATTAATATCTATCTATATATCTCTGTGTCTGCTGCTCTGTGGTGGTGTGGGGCTGCAGTTGTATTATCGCAGAGTGATAGAAGTAGATTGCACGAGGTTCTCCGCATCCACTTTCATGAGCTCATTGGCCCGGCTATCCGCAGAGAACTGCTGGCGCGGAATCCCGCTGCACTCCTGGAGCAGCAGGCGCTGCTGCTCGAGAAGCGACAGCAACTACAGCAGAACAAGCCAACACAGCAGTACCACAGGAGCAAGCGAGACAGTGATGATGGAGGTCGATATGTAGAGCTCCTAATGGTTGCATGCGCCGAGGAGTGCTTTCAAAGAGCACTCGAAGACAAGATCTTAAATGACCCTAGCGTCTCAGAATACGTCTTCGCCCTCCTGGATACCTCTCCTGATACACGGAATGTCCGTAAAGATATGCAAATAGACATGAAGAGGAGTTCTTAGTGCTGTCCATGGAGAAGGCTTCTGTGCATATGTATACTGCGTGCGTTTTGAACGCTTTGTTGTCTACTGTGTGCGAAGCGCCCCTCACACTGTGACATGTAGAAGTCTCGGAGTATATTGAACTGAGACGCCTCATGGAGACAAGACGGCGCCTGATTGCCTATGATGATGAAGAGTTATCTTTCCACGAGGCAGCCGAACCAGGGATCTCGCTTTTGAAGTGTCCCGTCTTTCCTCTTTTACATGCCTTTGTTTATTGACATATATCCGGAAGCTTCCCACGCAAATAGCCTATACTTGTATATATATATATTTATATAGTGATACTTGCGCGCCGTTGTATACGTGGTTGAGATAACTCCGAACTGACGCGGTGTGAGCGGCTGCGTGGAATTCTATGTTGATAGAAATAATGTATACGTGTGGAAATCACGCGTAGGTATGTCTGCTCTGTATATTTACTTTTCTATGTATATGCTTTGTGAAACACTAAGCAGGTAATAAACGCAGTTTTCTTACTGCAGACAAGCATCCAAAGCCCCGTTCTTCGCGCGATTATACCCGCCTGCATTTTTCCATGAGAAGTGTACACCTAGGCCTGTCTGTCCATTTGTATTGTAGAAGCGGATGGAGACAGGTGTGTCACTATGAGTATCTAGTCCTGCATGGAAGCATGTGTAGGCTTCGAGTGCACATGTGAAAATGATCTGTATGGGAATAGACCAGAGGGACCTAATCGAAGAGGTGAACATTTCCTCTTTTTCGCCTGTTCGTACGTGTGACATAACGCGGCCAGTACCCTCCAGGTCCTTTCAGACGGTTTCCACGCGTTGGTGCAGCACTAGTGAATCCCTCATACACAGCGTCGCACGCAAAGCGGTGAGTACACGTTGGCTTGGAAGAAGAGGCATCCCACTTTGGAAGATTTTCAGGCATTCAGTGTATTCACATATACGAGGGTGTGGCTGCAGAGGATTATGGGTAGAACAATGCAGTCTGCACTGTGACTGGACACATACAAAGTACAAAGGATGAATGTGTCGAAGGTGAAACAATGATGAATGTATTGAAGGTGAAGAGCACATTAGACGATGTGTTTCCTGGTGGAATGTGAACTGTTGTAGATGTTTTTATGCTATTGCTCCGGTACGCGAGATATGGAAGAGTGAACAAGGACCCCGAGAAAAACCTGTATAAACCTGGAATTCTCTACGCTTGTACGTTCGTAAGCGCGGAATTAATTGCCTGTATGCATACTTCAAACGCGAGGAGGTACACATACATGGTTTTTCTGAACCTGGAGGTCTGCTAGAGGTATACAGCAGAGTCAGGTTTCGGGTGAAACTCCCTGTATGTGGACTGAGCCGCAACTCTTACAATTCCGGGTATATAGACTGCAAAGCTACACAAGTATGTAAACTCGTCGGTATATCGCTTGCACAGTTTACATCTCTATAGAAGAGAAAGTATTTATGCCTCTCAGGAGGCGGCAATGGAGTCAAGGCACTGCCTCTATACAGCGTCTGCGTTGCATGAATGGATAGCTTTTTCCCTTTCCTCTTCATTATTGGAGACATACGCAAATACACGTTTGCACTTCGCTCGAGTCGTTTTGCGGCGTGTTTGGGAAGAAGGATGAACAGTCGCTGGAATGGGAATCTCTCTGAATCTTATGTAGAGAAACCGCGAAACGTCTTCTGATTTCCCAAAGCGTCAGCATACGCACGCCTCCCGCTGGTGCATGTGAACTGCGACTTCGGTCACACATATGGGCGTATACCTGCCAATATACGTACGCAGTGTTGCCTTCTCGAGGGCTACCTGCATCATCCCGACGTTCAAAGGGATGTGTAGAGGTATAGTTTATGCATACATCTCACGGTTCGCATGCTGGGACGAGTTGATCGCTGAGAAGTCTCTAACTAGTTCGGTGAATTCTTCCCGTTTTGGATATAACTGACTGCCGACTTTGGATACAAGCCGTAATGCAACGCACATTTCTATTGACGTTACTAAGAAATATTAGGGCCTGCGTGCGCACAGTGTATGCTAATACAATAACATGTATTTACCTGCCACTCACGCCAGTCACATGTATGTCAGTCTCAGGATATATATCTAGAGGCGGAGGTCATTGGCTTGTCTACATTTTTGCACGAGCAGCTAAATTTTTATTGGCTGACGCGTGTACGACGCACATACACTACTGCGTAGACGGATAAGATTTTTGAAGAAACGTATTCAAGGTTAAGCATTGTCATTGGGTACGCACTATACATTTTATACATGAATACAAATATTCAGTTCTGTAAGTGTGTATTCGTCTAGTTTTCTCTTGTTCAGTCTTCGTACGCACGACAGTTCGAGGGTGCTGGTGCGTTTACAAAAATACCGGCATGCCAGTGGCCTAACGACGGTCCCCTGTACTCATCCTTCTCTAATCTACACGGGTACATGTGTAAAGCACGTATCTGGACACGTAGCTGAGAAGAGAAAGGTAGCTATAGGGTGATATACATCTCTGTTTCCGTACGTCATTCGCTTGTTTTTAAATATAGAGGCGCACTTAAGACTCAAGACCAGTGGCTCAATGATGGTGGCCGCGTCTGTGTACAGCTTCACACATGTACGTGGCTATACAACTCGTGGTGTAGGTCAAGTGATTTCTTACTCTTTCATACGCTTAATATTGTACAACTGCGTATGGACGATGTTCTACAAGTGCAAACGTAAGTGGTGGTGACGCCAGCACATGCAGACGGTCAGTTCCACTAAATACAGAGTAGTACCCCTTAATGAATTCCGTAGCAGTCGATTTACTGTAGCAACTGAGTTTACAGGTTATACACAGCTGGTATATATCCCTAGAGGCATGTATGTACACACATGCGTCCATGTACATATATAAATATATATATATATATATATATGATATGTAATGTCTATACAAGTCGTTACATGCACGTATACTGCGAGGAAAGCGATTGTGTGTAATTGCATATTCGATATGTATACGCAAGGAAACAGCAAGTTGTGTACGGCATACGCATGCCTGATCACACAGCCGCTGCTTATATATATACGCATACATGAATATGTACGTTTGCACATGCATATCTACAGAATAGAATTGCGTTAAAAAGAATGCGTTCACGTGTGAGACACGAAGAAATGCATCTGAAAAATAATATGTCGCGCGCGGAGTACTCCTCCGTTCAAGTGTGTTCCGGTGTGCCCCTGCATTCGTAATTGTATGTATCTGTAACCAACTATGTACGTCGTACAGTCATATGGACGTGTACATATACCGTCACTCAGGTAGACCTACAGATATCCCATCATGTATATTCAGATGTGAGCGCATCGTCGTGTACGCCTTGAATGCTTTTTTCACCAGGACGCGTTATACCGGCTATATGTATATAGAGAACTTCGCATACAGATATGCGTGCCTTGTTGGAAGCCGATTTGAACTATATAATGTTTGATATGGATATCGGTAGGCGCATACCCAGAGTTTCACAAGGGCGGCAACAAGAGTGAGGGCCCCTGAAGATGCGAGCGTAGACAAAGCAGCTTACTCGCTTGCGGAAGAGAGAGACAAAGTGAATCTCATGTAGCGACGTATTCTTTCTCACACGCATTTCACCTCAGTACGCAGACAGTGACATATCTGTGATTACTAAGTATCTTGAGAAGGATGTTGGATTTGCAATAATAAGGAACAGCTGTAAGTGCTTAGGCAAAAGAGTTTTCTGTGAATATCTTCAAATCCGATGTTGCTTCCGTATGCGCCATATGACTGTGTAAACTGATATTTGTAAAGGGTTTCTCTTCGTAAAAACAAATATTCATCAACGATACAGCAGTGGATAGGCGGACTGTTGAACCTGCATACCGAGAAAACGCTGTGCAGACGTGTTTCTCTGAAGAGAGTATCACCTTTATCCTAGTACGGACTCCAGATGCGTGGACGTATTGAGAAGTCAGGGGATGCAGACACTTCTTTCCAAAGCTACTGCATATCTTCTTCTTCAGGTGTGTATGTACAGCAGATGTCAACTTCTTCACTAAATTCAGACAGCAGCACAGCCCTCTCTTCTTCATGGCAGCCATTGTGCGACTGCTGCTGTTGTCCGTCGCTAGTCCTGTGCTGCTGCTGCTGGTGTGCGCTCTCGTGGGGCTCCGAGGAAACGCTGCTGTCCCTTGGCTGCTGCCCATTGCTTCGCCAGCAAACCGGCGTCTTTTCAACTGAGCACCCACCCCACATCAAATGCATGCAGGAGCCACGATGAAAGAAAATCTTCCCTCACTTTGTGTGGCGCTACATCCCTCTTCCCGCTGCACCTGCCGAAGACGTGACAATGCCCCGTTCATACCGTAGCAGACATTCATCCCACATGAATATGAATATATAAGCGCTTGCCCCTTTTTCAAGGAACTCACTAAAGACGCTCATCTCTCTCTCTCTCCACATATATATATATATATATATATATATATATATGTATATATTTTATATGCGTAAAAACACACAGAGCGACGGACATGTCTAACAGCGCAGAGCTACACACCACTTACACGTATACACATACATATACTCGTATACGTGATTCGTATATAGACCTATATCTATCTGTCATTCTATATATATATATATATATATATATATATAAAAGGGAAGCGGCCTTACGTATGCTAAATACCTAAGGACGTGTATCTCCAATTCCCTATCTATCCATATATATAGCTACATGCTGTAACTGTCCTTACATGTACACAACAGTACACATTTACGTATATATGTGTATCCACATGTATAGGGGCACGTTTGGGCATATTATAGTTGAAGAGTTTTAGGGCGTTTCCTGTTGGCTGCGCATACTATACAGTCATAAAGTTTTCCTCCACGGTGCTGAGTCACCGCATGCGTATGCGAGTGTGTGTATATCCACAGAGGGAGATATCAACAAAAGCAGCAGACAGAGGTACACGCGAAAGAGAAAGAGAGAGACAAATGGCGTCCGCGCGTAAAAAATTATTTCCCCGTCACCCTGCGTCTCTGAAGCAAATGCTTCCAGTACACTATATATATATATATATATAGAGAGAGAGAGAGAGAGAGAGAAAGAAAGAAAGAAGGAGAGGTATATACGTATAGGTAGATATAATTCGAGATAGATATATCTAGATAAATATAGACAGATGAATATACATATATATATATATATATATATATATGTATATGTATATACATATGTTGGTTTTTTACGAATGACGCGGCAAATGCATATGTATGGCAGATAGTACTGTGCTGTGTATCTCCAGTTTCCTCATACGACTGAGACCTGCTTTTTTCACTCAGAACAGAACTTCCCATTCCATCAACAGTAACAAGTCACATGTATTGGTAGATAGAATTATCCCCCGCGTATGGCTATCTCTACGCTTATTTCAGAGTATTGTGGTACCCGTTTGCCAGAGAATATCATCATCCTCTTGGAATCCCAGCAACCGGAGAAGGAAGATGGCGTTGCTGCGAGAGATTTTGATATGGCGCGTCTGCACTGTCCCAATGTGGCCACTCAGAGGCATCATCAGATGCCTCAGCAGACGTATGTGATGTTTCTTCCATTGCTGCTTCTTCACATCGCGTATCAGGATTTTCTCTTTCAATGCTACTGCTGCTGCCGCTGCAGCACATGTCAAGAGGCGTCGCAGTCACAAGGCAACTCGTGTGCAGCAGAAGAAGCGTTCAGCTGCCTCTTCTTTCACGGGACATCTATATTCAATGAGATGTACATAGATTTATAGGTAAATCACCATATTTTTAGAGATATTCATATGTAAATTAACGTATCATCAGATATACTTGATCGTAAATAAACTTATCTGTAGATATATTCACTTTAAGGCCCCCCATAATGCACAAAGAAGACAATGAAGAGGAGCCCCTTTATTGATCAAATCCTGATGGTTGTCTCCACATAAGATTCGATGCCATCACTGTCGTGGAGATATGTCAACTCATAGTAAAACTATCAAAAAAACCCTAAGATGAGGAAGAGGAAGAGGAAGAGGAAGCAAATGTAGAAGATGAAGAAGAGGAAAAGGAAGAAGCTGAAGAAGACGCAGAAGAAGATGCAGAAGAAGAAGCAGAAGATGAAGAAGAAGCAGAAGATGAAGAAGAAGAAGAAGAAGAAAAAGAAGAAGAAGAAGAAAAAAAAAAACCACATTTGTATTGACGGCGAACACTGGTCTGAACAACAGCTGCAATGACAAGTCTTCTCGCATGTGCTTGCAGCTGTCTTCATGGAGAGATTCAGAGTGGAGAAGAGTATAGAATAGACTCAATGTTGCATATTTACTGCCCTCAGACCCTTCCACGGATGAGAAAGACAATGCATGCGCGCGCGCAGCAGCCGCAAAGATGTAAAGACGGCCAAGCAGCAGCATGGCTTTTCACAGTAGAAATGAACTTCTGCGATATTTCACCAAGTCAACGCAAGCACCAGCTCTATCATATACACATATATAATATATATATATATAATATATATATTATATATATATATATATATATATATACTTTTGCGACGTTTCATCAAGTCAGCTGAAGTACAGGATCGATTATATATATATATATATATATATATAGATATATGAAGCATGGTGGAGGGCGATACAGCAGCGAAGGCCATGTCAAGACGGTCGAAGGCAGGCACAGAGAATATGCTGCATAACTCTGCTACATCATTCTCTCTCTGCATCTCACCTCTTCGGTGGTGGCAGGTGCAGTCGCTTGCGTCCGCGGCTGCCGTAGCTGCGAAGCCGGGCTTTTACTTCCTCTAAATCTTCTGTAGTAGCGGGTCTGCACAAGCCAACGCATGCAGAGCCACCCCAGGTCTCATTCAAATACGAAAAATGCCTGTATTTACAATTGCTACAGACAGAAGAAGAGGCATGTGCGCTCACATGTTCATACTCCGAGTAAATTCAAAACAGTTCAAACAAATATAATTCCACGCAGAGATACATCCTTGAAGGACAAAGAAATAAAGAATTCTACAAAACATAGACCCATCAGAGGCCTGGAGACTCTCATTGACGACCCCCATCGCCACATAAAACATATATATATATATATATATATATATATATATATATATAGAGAGAGAGAGAGAGAGAGAGAGAGAGAGAGAGAGGGAGAGGGAGAGAGAGAGAGAGAGACAGAGGGAGAGAGAGACAGAGAAAGAGAGAGAGACAGAGAGACAGAGACAGAGAGAGAGGGGAAGAAAATATACCGATATGTAGATAATGCTGTGGGGAGATATAGATAAATTGATACACATAGGTAGCCCTGGATAGATATAGATACACATACGTATGCATAGATAGATATATCGAGAGGGAAGTCTGCTGCCTACATTGCGGTGTATGTCCCAGCGTTGCGCGAGGTGGGGATGCGCAGTTGGTTCGCGCGTAAGATCGCAAGCCACTCGATGTCATAGCTGCGCAAGCACATCACACACAGGCGCAACAGACCATCGTTCAATATAGATACACTTTCATACATCTTTATACATCGATCCTTGCAGGATAATCTTTATACAGCAGGGAAGGATAGACAGTGTATTAACAGCGAAAAAGTAGAGACACGGCGAACTACCTGCACATCATCTCTGCTGCTCTTCCTTTCTCATTTCACTGCACCATGTCACTGCAGAACTCCCACTCCTACCACTACTGATACTACTATTACCACTCTGACATACTACTACTACTACTCCCACTGATACTACTACTCTTATTAGTACTACTACGACTACTCCTCCTGTTACCAGTACTGCTACTACTACTACTACGACTACAACAACTACTACAACTACCACTATACTAATACTACGACTACTACTACTACTACTTTAACTAGTAATACTACTACTCTTGTCACTACTACTACTACTCTTATCAGTACTATGACTCCTATTCTTGATAGTAGTGCTGTTACTCCTACAGGTGTTGCTGCATAGCTCTGTCTGCATCTGCCGCTATGGGTCTGCGTCTGGTGATGCACGCCCAATGCATGCGCGTGTTCACTTCTGCTTCCCACCCACGTAAACAAACATGCAGATAAAAGAATCGATATAGAATCACACAAATGGGAAGATACACCTATATACGTGTGTATATCAATATGTCTATCTAACTATATGTCTTTCTCTCTCTCTCTCTCTCTCTCTCTCTATATATATATATATATATATATACCTAAATATATGTGTGTATGTATGTGGGGTGCCGGTGCTGCATAGTGTGTATATGTACATAGGTGTCCCGAAGCACGCGGATGCGCAAGTACGCATATCTTGATCTGGATGCATGTGCAGAGGGCCCTCCCGTATATTAATGAAGAGATCTGTACATTCGAGAGAGAGAACCAGCCAAGATGAGATCCTCGCGAAATCCCACTTCCATGAGCATATCTGAGCAGAGATGATCTCTCTCTTCTCCATAGGACTGCGCGTAGAGAGGTATATATATTTTGATACGTAGATTCACATGTATATATATATATATATATATATAAAGACGTATGTATATATGTGAGGTGGCGTAGCTCCAACAACTGCTGACTTTGCTAATAGTGTAGTAGTAGGTCCCTCTCTCTCGCTGTTGCTCTGCTGCTGTGCCTTCTTGCCCTGTGTTGTTGTGTTTTTCCTCCTTTCTCCTGCTGCTCGCGTCGGCTTGCATACAACAGCATCTGCTGCAGCTGCCACAATTGCTGCTGCTTCTTTCTGTCTTTGCTGCTTTGATATTTGCTAACCTGCCAAGTCCCTCCAAGCGATTCGAGACATACCCCTCCACCAAGCCATCTCCTACTATATTATCTTCTATGGAGATACACATCCTCTTGTAGCGCCCGCAGCACCGGCAGTCGTGATCATCCTAGAACTTCTCCTGTGAGTATATACTACTTCAACACCTCTGTATATAGATATGCCTACGGAACTTTAAAGATATACTTCAACGACTGTTCCCAGTGAAAGTCTCTTTCTCAGTAGTGCTGCTGGATCATCACGGATGTTGCTGCTATTCCTGCATGAAGTCATGCACGTCTCCCCACGAGCAGCAGCAGAGACCACGCAGACGTGAGGCCACTTCCTCCCTCGCCTTGGAGTTGGAAACAAAGCCACACGAAAAGATTATATCCATATATATATATATATATATATATACATAGATATATGTATGTCTATATACGTCACACCCATACATACGTGTATGTACATTATATATATATATATGTATATATATATATATGTACATATATAAATGTATACATTGACGTATTAGTCTTTTTCACTGTGAAGGCATGCGAGGGATAACGCATGTGTAAGATCCCGGAGAAGAAACATTCCTTCGAGCAGCTGCTGTGCAGGTTTGTTGGGAGGACTGACATACCATATTTTGGGCGAGACGGACGAAACAGTATTAACTGAAGGGACCGAAGACGCACAAGAAGTAGCGGAAGAACAAGAAGAAGGAGAAGAAG
Organism: Onychomys arenicola; assembly: GCA_949786405.1. Lineage (NCBI taxonomy): Eukaryota > Metazoa > Chordata > Mammalia > Rodentia > Cricetidae > Onychomys > Onychomys arenicola. Next base: position 25,970 of record CATKUM010000250.1, on the reverse strand, counting down.
TAGCAGAAAAAGAAGAAGGAGGTTTTTGGTGGGTATCGACGGGGGCATTGACGACTCTGTATCCAGCAGGAGCGGAAGGGTCCGCCTCGACGATGTGCAAGAAGCGACGATGTGGGAGGACTTTATCAAGAGCCAGAAACCGTGTCGCTCTTCCCTCGCTGTTCGGGTGTACGTACACCGCGGCGAACTGCACATGCAGGTGTGCCGCGAACCAGAGAGACCTAAAACAGGAAACGCACCATGGCCGTCATCACACCACACGCAAGGCAGTGGCGTTGAATATCTATCAGGAAACTCCTCTTATCTATCAGACTGCGAACATGAAGATCTCCCCCGACCGCAGCCCAGCGGTGTGTACGTTGTTGTTGTTACTATGCAGGGGTATAAAAGCTTCTGTGTGGAAGGGTGTACATACACCGCAGAGATTGGAGTGGAAGCAGAGAAGACGTAGCCGTTTTCGTGCAGAGAGGTGTATGTACACCGAGGTGTTTCTGTGCAGACGGCGGTATGTACACTGAGAAGTAAATGGTTTTGTGCAACGCGGTGTACATACACCGCAGAAGTTGAAGTGAAAGGGGACAGCGGCTTCTGTCTTTGACGAAAAAAGAACTACACTCCACTTCACTTTTTCAAAGTTGCGCTACCAGCGTACGTCTCGCCTTCGCGAAGATCGTCAGAGATATACAAATATCAATACTTATCGAGATATTCATGACGGTGCATGCACTCACTCTTTTATAAAGTGAGTGACTGCTGGAACACATTGCACATACGCGTCTTCAGGGAGATTACAACGCCCTAAGAATTGACGTTTGAACATGGCGATCGCTTCCATTCAAAATAGCAGAAGACATGGGAACACCCAATACGCTACTGCAGATACCTGCACCTGTTTTCCTTCAAATAAATAGATATATCTCGCTCTACAGAATAAGTAGCCACACGGGCACAACGACAAACATGCGCGAATGTCAACAAACACTTTTCACATGTATATATATATATATATATATATATATATATATATATATATATATTTATTATATGTACCCCACGCGTGCATGCAGTCCACAGGAGGCATGATCGTAGCTTCTTCGCTGCTGTTCGCTGTGTGTAGATACACCGCGTGAGATGTAGTGTGAGTACTGATGCGCACAAACATACATACGAACATCAGGAAAGACATGGACAGAGACAGAAAAGCGTCGGAAGAACCGGAAAGCCGCAGCCACCGTCCAGAAAGAATGTATTCCCTTCTCTTCATTCCGGTGTACGTACACCGCAGAATGGAGGTGGACCAGTGCCCCGTGTCTTTGTTGTCTGCTGCTGCAGAGACAGCGCCACGAGGAACCACAACCTTGAACACGTCTTCCGTGATATCTCTGCCTCAAATGAAAGGAGTGTGGCTCTACTGACACCGCGCGTCCGCACTGTTCTCATCTGTAACTACTCCTGAGGCTTTCGTACATACAGAAGTATACAAAAAACTGAACTGAAAAGAAGGCAGAGACATACACATACTTGTATGTGCCTCCCGTTTTTTCCTCGAGCAAAAGAAGAAGAGACACAAAAGAGCCAACTGCCAAGCTCGAGTCAACCCTTTTCTACCTGTTTGTTTTGAAACGCCTCTCTTTCTCTGAATATAAGGTCTATACTTCTTTGAAAATGTAAATCCCTCCTCGTACACGTATGCGCGCACCTCTATAGGCTTATTTTTGAAAAAAAAGATTGCGATCCTCTTTACTTCATTCACACGATTATCAGGAGAAAAACACTTCTAACGCACCCAAAAGCAGGGGTGGATGTCAGAGGACAGATGCGTACAGGCACGCGTGTATATATACCCTAGTGCATGCGCATAAATTTTTGTTCACACAATCAAGTGCATGCAGGTGTAGAGAAACATCCCCGAAAGATACACACGACCTGGACTCTGCGAGAAAACAGTCAAACTTTAACCTTGGAAGAATGTACATGCGAATAGGTGTGTCTTTTTGCGCCTTCGAAGAGGTTGGACGTGTGCCACACATCCAAATGAACTGCGTCCTCATTTGAATATCTCTACAACATGCGGACCACCGCTAAAACAGCAGCAGTGCTTCCTTAGTACTTCCCGAAGATAAAACAATTCCTCTATCCATATCAAAAAATCACGTTCTCACATCTCTAGCAGTCTCTCTTATTCGCTTTCCGTGCGGTATGTGCAGAGCTGTCTCAGCGTTTCTTCCCTTCACGGGGAGACATAGAAGCCGAATGTTTGATCATTGGAAAGACTGAGAAAGACCTCTCTCAGAAGACGTGTCTATGGGGAGCAGGAGCCAGTGAGAGGAGAGATACAAGAATACAATGCAAAACAGAATTGATATCGAAATATCTCTATCACCGCCGCATCGAGGCACACGTATCTGCGGCTGACTTGTGCATTCGGTCAAAAGAGCAGACTCATGCAGCAGCGACTTGAAGAGGAAACTGCCACCAGAAAGACTCGCATGCGTTCACAGCGAAGAGGGATACTGAGGACAAGGCGAAAGCCTCCACTCCAAGAAGGGTGCACGTGCTGGGGCAGGTTCACACGGGAAACAAAGCCGGACCTTCAACGCGAGTCGACAAAATTGTGAAAAAAAAAGAGAATATTACTTCAGGGTTGTCTGCAGAGGGTAGGAGCAATCGTAAAACGCGTGACTGAGTCCGCATGCAGCGGGACACATGTATACAATAGACGTCTGCATGCATGCAGAAGGCGTCGTTCTCGTGTTCGCAATCAACAGTGTCGCAATTAAATCGAAAATATTGTCATTCGAAAGACAGAATTTCCCTCTCTAGTACTTTTTCTATCTCCATCTGTCCCTCTATCTCCATCTGTCCCTCTATCTCTCTGACTCCCTCTGTCTCTCTATCTCCATCTGTCCCTCTATCTCCCTCTGTCTCTCTGACTCCCTCTGTCTCTCTGACTCCCTCTATCTCTCTGACTCCCTCCGTCTTTCTGTCTCCCTCTGTCTTCCTGTCTCCCCTGTGTCTGTCTGTCTCGCTATATATGGAAATACCTCGAGAGGTGTACATCTAGACCTCTTTGTGCTCACAGAAGATGAGTAGCTCCACGTGCATGCACATGATAGCCACAGAGAAGATGAAAAGAAACGCATGCAAGGCCTACGGTTTCAATTGTTGAAGTAGTCGCATGGTATGAGGGTTGCCAAGCGAATGGCTTTGAATATCTGCAGAGAAATGCGGTTTACAACGCAGCAGCTGCTCCTTGTTGCCGAAATTATAGATGGACTCGGGCCAGTCATGGCTCATCATGATGTCTACTCGCCCTCTTATCTGCGTGCCACCCCACACACAAAAACGAATCCAGCTGCCTACACAGGTGCACATAGACAGACATACTAATACACATATACATACATATATACAGAGATACATTCACGTATAAAGATGCAGACGTTGAAAGGGCACATAACAAGACATTTTAATACACATATATATATATATATATATATATATATACAGATAGATAGAATCAGATAAAGAGATGTAAACGCTGCAGTGGCAGACGCAGGTAGTCTGCGACATGCGTGTACTACTAAATGACGTCCCTTCTTTGAAGCACCTGCTGGCCGCCTGCAAAAGAGTAAGAAGATATCCCGGAGGTCTATGACGCCAGCACTATGAAGACACAAGAGATCCACCTTCACTACATCAAAAAAGCCAGCTGCAGGTGTCTGTACATTGTATGCCTCTCTCTACAGGCGTATACGTATTTTTAACGTATAGAAACTCGACTGGCTTTACCTCCGTGTTGGTGGCTGTACACCTCGTCCAATACATAGATACGCACGTAGGGAGACGTCTTCCTCAAGAGCCAGGCCGGACAACGGGCTGACTCTTTATAAGCGATATCCCTCTCTTTCTCACGGGGACTGGAAAGAATGAAATGTATGAAGCAGTTTGGAGACAGGAACGAACAAAACCTTTCTGCGTAGCTGTGACAAAGGCGAAATATATATGAAGAGGCTGGAAGGAGAAAGGCGCAGACTAGCTATTTTATATACTTATTATATATATATATATATATATATATATTGACGATGATACTCCACATGCATGTCGATATGCCTCGGAGGGGCAACAGGGTATGAAGGGTCTGTTTGTTGGTTTAAGTAGAGATATATATGCATGCAACAGGGTATCCAGCTTATCAACTCTTTGAAATGGATTTCTCTGCAGGTTGCTTGTTTCACATCGACGTGTGTCTCTCATGAAAGCGACAGAGCAACACAATCCGTACGCGAATAAAAACAAGCAAAGATAGAAAATACGAAGAGAGACGCAAAGTTAACCTCAACAATTGCAGGAACTTGTAGTCGCGTCCAGGATGTCCTGGAGGAAAGACAAAGATTTCTTCAAAAGAGGGAAGACCTCTGTGATGATGCCAACGTAGAGACGTTAATAGTGCTTATACAGCTCCTGCGGTGCACTGAGAAGGCGCTACAGACGCGCAAGCCGTCATTATGATGAAGAAGGGGAAGAAGAAAAAGAAGAAGGAGATAGAGAGATGAGAGAAGTCGTCCTCGCGGAGGCGCTGCGACAGCAGGGGTGCATGATATACCGGCTCTTCAAGAATTCACGCAGAGACAGAGAGATACAGAGAGACAGAGACAGATGGACAGAGACACGTAGGGAAAGACAGAGACAGAGAGGGAGACAGAGGGAGACACAGAGGAAGAGAGAGAGAGGGAAATACAGACAGGGAAGGAGAGAGACAGATAGAGAGAGAGACAGAGAGAGAAAAAGACAGGGACAGAAAGACATCATCATCATGTGTTGTTAGGATGGTGCAACATTCCGCTTCTCACCTGCTGCAGCTTGGATATTTCAAACTCGCGGACGTGGTAGGCGCTACGTAGAGCACTGGCGTCACCAGGCGGCTTCTCATAGTGGCCTGCATGCACAGGGACAAAACATCTCCAGGCTTGTCTCTGAGTGCATTAAATGAGAATTATGATGATCGCGGTGCATCAGCGAGAGAAAGTAGAGAACAGAATGGGGGACCCACTCTCTGACTCAGCAAGAGTGTGGCCGAGGTGAAGAGAGAACAAGCTGATGGCAGCAGGAGCCAGAGAGAATGCAAAGAACAAGAGATACTGAGAAGACAGACTGAGAAATCGGCTGCTGTTGTTGTAAAGAGAACAGTACCTCTTCTATAATCTTGAGCTTTGTATATTCCAGAGAGACCCGCGATGCGTACGCCTCCTACGCGAACGACGCCTGCGTGGCCTAAGTAGAAGATGTTCGGTGCAACCCACCCGCCGTAGTAGCTTGCACGTCAGAAGAAACAATCAGAAAGTAGTAGGAATCAATGTCTTACGAGAGATTAAAAAAATTATGCACGTCATAAAGACACAAGTCTTCTGCCTTTATGAGAGATATCACACTCCACATGCCACCACGGAACAAAGTGACAATGTCAGTCCAGAGAAGAAGAAGAAGAAGCAGAGACGTACACAGATACATACATATATATACATATACACGCAAGTATATGTCTATATACACGTATATAGACAGATATAGACATATGTGCCCATATATACGCGTGTACATATATATATATACACAAATATGAACACATATATATGCATGTATACGCATATACACACACACACACACACACACACACACACACACACACACACACACACACACACACACACACGTGCACACACAGATACACATATACACAATATAGGCATATATATATATATATATATATACATATACCTATACAGACATATATCCCACATGTACACATGCATCTATTCACATATGCAGCAACGCGACTGAGAAGTCAATAACAGCTTCAGAGGTCCCGAGGCGTGTTTCAGCGGCTGAATTAAAAAAAATCAAATTGCAAATGTCAATGTAAAAAAGAAGCCAAAAGACGTGTGACGCTTCTCGCGGGAGCGCGAGACATCATCGATTGCGAGTGCCCAAGGAAAGAAAAACAGCACGTCAACGCAGCAAAAAACAAGGTACTCTTCTACCTTCATACACATAGATAGATATACGCAGCTGCATAGAAGGAGATACGTAAGATAGCAATGACGGAAGAGAAACACATTGTCAGCATTTACGCATGGAAGCACTTGTATGATTGAAGCCGTAAAAAGAATAAACAGTTTACAATGATCCAGAGACGGGGATGTGCGGGGCGGCCGCAAAAGTGTGTTTGATTGATGTCTCGAGTGAACGCAGCAGTGAAACAGCGTTGATCTTCCTTCCCCCTCGCACAGTGGTATATCCCACACTCATCTGCATTTCTACACACGCAAAGACAAGTATCAAAGATGTCTGCGTATGTAATGGCTTGCACCTCTTCGAGGATAGGGAAAAAAAGTATCAGTGCCTGAAGTGGAAGAGGTGCGCGGAACTCTGCGAAAAGTAATAGTGGGTTTATGCCAGAGACGTTTTCAAAAAGACCTACAGATACCTACACAGGTAGAAGGGAGAGAGTGATATACATGCATAGATGAGTGGGGATCGGTAGTAGGCGGCTTGTAACTTCATTGATTGCCTCCTTTTCGCTGTTTTCAGGTAGGCTTTTCCGTTATTATGGATGAAGCTGGACTCTTAGCTATAAACGTGGCGAACTTAGAGAGAGAGACGAGGAGATACATGCATATATATATATATATATATATATATATATATATATATGTATACAGCTATATACATAGATTATTACATATACATCGACAGGGATCACCCATGCATCGCCTACAGTTCTCTTAGCACGTTTGAAGCTTCATGGTTGCCTCCGATAAATATAGTGAGAACCGGCGCCTTCTTTTCGCCTTTGTAATACGCAGGGAAGTCGTTCAACTGCCGGTACTTGGGGGGGCAGCAGAGGAAATTCAAGTCTTCGCCGTCTCGTGTGCACTGCGGTGTACGTACACCCCATTCCACAAGTACAGCTTAGCAGAAACAACTCAGAGAGCACAAACAGCCACGCAGACATCCGTACCGAAGAAGAACAAGCGACGAACGCTGAAGAGAAGAACCAACGACAGGACACGTAGAGAAGCGTCTGCTGTGGGGGACTGCTGCAGCACAAGCACTAATGCGCCCACAGACCTCTCTCTCCATATAGATACATATATATATATATATATAAATATATATATATATATATATATACATAAGACGCCTCTTGTTGTACCTGAGAGATATACTTAGAGATCTCTCTCTTCATGTATATATATATATATATATATATATATATATGTTTATACGGAGGAGACTGGCTTTCAAAACAGGGATATAAGAGGACGCAGAAGCAGCAACAGCAAATGAGATAGAGGCGGCAGATCCTCGTGTGCCCCCACTGGCATCCTCGAGGCAAGTACGTTCAGCACCAACGCAGGCGTCATCCCGTCCCTATTGAACCAGATACGTCTCTTACATACTGCGCATATACAGCCAGACAAAGATTCTTCCACACCTACGTATACGTGAATGTAGAAGATGTGTGTAGACCCACGAGGGGAGCGAAGAGGGGCTGAAGGTACTATTCTACTAGGACACTCCGACGCTAAAGAGCCGACGAACAGAGGCAGCAGCAGTTATTCCTGGTGCAGTGACATGTGCGCCCTCAGAGAGGAAGTAGTTGCAACGCCAAAGACATCTGGCTAGCGGACACCTGCGTGACATAAAAATATATATGTATATATATCTACATATTTACGTTCGTATGCACGCGACTATGTTCACGTAACGGACATATATACATATATATATATATGGGTAGGAAGGTGTAGAGATGATGAATAATATATCCACGCATGAGAAAAGATGCTCAGACATACGTCCACAAATATACGTAGTAGGCGTGCATCTACATGTATTCCTTTGACAAATCTGCATCCTCATATGTATATGTGTACAGCTACACATGCGTGTCTTTAGACGCCTATCCAAACAGACATCAGAGGGAAAAAAGCTGTTGAGAAGGACGATGCTGTAGACAGAGGGGCATATTTATATATGTATATACATATATATGTGTACACGGCAGCTCACTTGAAAATCACCGCAGCACAACAGCAGGTCGATGGACTGCTGCAGCTCCTCCTGCATGCGGCGTACATTCGAGTAAATTGCATCCAAATCCCCATGACAGCAGCCCTCGACTGCAACCTACTCATGAACCAAGGTCACAGACAAAGGCCTCTTTATCGAGTCAAATTAGCCGTCTACATATATCCTCACGTATATGCAGCGATGTATAGATATACGTATATGGATAGATATACAGAGATAGAGAGAAAGGCACATTATTGCGTGGAGATGTACATATATATATATATATATATATATATATATATATATATAGGCCTTGATGAAGTCTCTCTGTACAGGTGCGGAATACGCCGATGTGTAGAGGTGCTTGAAGAACAGTCTTCGCCCCGAGAGGGGGGTGTGCTGTACAGAAGAACGAGATATACTGAATCTCTTTAGCATCTATCCTCGCTATCTACACGTATACTAGGTACGAATGCTTTTTTGTGGAGTATGCCCTTATAGGTATACGCAGCATATACATACATATACCCAATACATCCACAAAAACATATATTTACATACATAAATATTTATATTATGTATTTATTAGGTCACCGAAGTAAGTGAGGACATATCAGCGGCTGTAGATGTACACACGTCAAAACACATGTACAACCGGTGAGAGGGAGGGATGATGTCTTCGTCAGACTTTACCACACTACCTTTCTACATGTGCCTGCGTCCGTAGATATATGTATACGTACGCATGTACGCATATACATACGTCCACATCATCGTATCTACACACACACATGCAGACGCGTACACCGTTGTTCATATATATATATATATATATATATATATATATATATATATATATATATATATATATATATATATATATACTATTATAGGCTCACAGCTACACACGCAAATGTATGTGCATACGAACGTACACACAGACATACATACATCCCGATATATATATATATATATATATATATATATATATATATATATATATATATATATATATATATATATATTACCTACATAGATTTACACACACGTATGCCTACATAATCGTATATATGTGTATGTTAATGCGTGTCCGTGTTAGATGCGTAGGGAGAGGGAGGCCCCTGTGGCGCTGCAGGCACATTCACACCCATCTGTGCACGCCTTGTACGACCCTATTCTGTGTACAGACAGCCAAAGAGAATAAACGAGAGATAGGGAGAAAAGCGCGTACAGTCAGTGCATACAAGTGAAGTGTATTCATGCTTACGCAAACGCGTCTACATACGCCACCAACCATGCAAATATATATATATATATATATATATATATATATATATATATATATATATACGGTCGGCATGCAATTGACGGCCTACAACGTCCACGCAAAGAACACATAATATCACCAACTCGAACGCCCGAATTTAGGCGCGCAGTAAACAGCAGGCGCAAAAGAACATAGACGCACACAGACATACGTATATATATATATATATATATATATATATATATATATATATATATATATATGTATTTGTATGTATAAGGAAGTAAATACATATACTTCCTTGCTCCACACATGTGTTTACATTTTGCACACGGGTGGAGAGCCGGGTACACAGATTTCAACATGCACGCTGAACCAGGCAGCTGTTGACGCAAGAGAAGGGGACACATGATCAACAGTAGATGTTTGCTTGACATACACACAAAAAAAGACTTACGCGGGCATGCGCAAATGCATACGTACATAGAATCGTGCGTCTTTCTCCACGAGAATGCATGTGGGGTGTGATAGTGACAACTGCAGTAATATATATACGTATCTATGGGAGATGAAAGTTCCAGGCAGGAAACGTACCCTCATGATGGCTGCATGGCTGGTGCTATTGCCGCAGCTGAGCCAGCGGCGCGAGCTTTGTTGCAACTTTTAAAGTAGCAACAAAAAAAGTGCGGGGCTTCTGCTATGCTCCGCCGTCTGAGCAGCATAGACGAAAAACAAAAGAAGAAGAATAATTCTGCGGTGGTCTTTATCGATATATTCGAGGCAAAGGTACGCGTATGTGTGATCACAGACCTCACTCGAGAAGCTTCTCCATGACTGTATGTTCTGACCGTGTTTGACTGTATTCGTATTGATAGAAGTAAACGCACACGTATGTAGTGTGTGTGCATGTAAGTGTATACGCATGCACCCACAGATATGCATATATACACTCATATGAAGGAGATAGACTATCCACACAGCCTTAACGTATACACGCAGCCTCCCGTAAAACGCGTCTTTCGATGCATGTATGCACATCTACGTGCTAAAACCGTTATCACTATGGAGAGCTGTGCGTACATACACTGCAGACTAACAAAATGCGGGCACATATGATCGACGAAACAACTACTGATTCACCAAATTATACGTGGGGATGCACACATACACGGTACATGCACATACATACACACATGTACATGAGTTTGAGCCTCGAAAAAAGAGCAGAAGACAAAGGAAGCGACTGCAAATATATTACTTTTCAGGTAACCACGAAGCCATGCATATATAGATATATATAGATATATACATATATACGCTAGTGTGAACACACTTTCAACGGCATCCACGCATAGGTAGAAGTTTGGGTAAACCGTTTGTATAAACTGGGTAGGGCGAGTATGGAGAAAATTCCCGAGAGAAAAGAAGGGAAAAAGTCTGAGCAGTGCAAAAGGCCTCAGGGAGGCAAGGAAGGAGGGGAAAAATAAAGAAGGCAAATATCGATGGTGCAGAGAAGAGAATAACCAGAGTTTAACACGGGAAAGTATGTTGAAATACGCTCAAGCAAATTACGAGAGTGAAAATAGAGGCGTGTATCCCCCCTCACATTTACATGGGTGTCGACATACCGAAAAACAAAACACCTAACGGCGTCACTTATGACGAGGCAAGGGTTCCCTTCAAACAATAAAGCCTCGTGTTTCTACGTCCAGAATGAGTTTCTCGTGTGTAGAAAAGGCACTTTCGTGAAAACCCTATCAATAAGGACATGCTGACGAGGAGTGCACCTGCCCAACTTTTTCCTCGGAGTCGTTCGGTTTTATCTTGTTCGGTGGAAAGGTTCCCGTATCGTGATGTAAAAACGCCAGTAGAGTCGTACCTCTCAAAGAAAATCCATCGGAAGGGATACCCTGTTCCCTTTTTGCACACTACGTTGCCGCTTTCCTCAAAGCAAGGAAACGACATTTTTCGTCATATTATACTCGAAAGTATGCATGCGTATGCATGCTACAAGAACTACATGCGCTGTACGCCACTCTCTGGTATTGCGCAGGAAACTAGCCTAGCCTAGGTGTACACGTGGGGAGGAGTAACAACTTGGTAGAGCGTTGACAACGTGCATCGAGATGTACCTTTTCTAGTAGAGGGGGGGTCGCGAGATCAGCAGCGCGGCCCACACGTTCACCGCTTCTCTTAGTCGTCGTCGTCGCCGTCAAGTTTTGTCGTAGCACCTCTCAAGTATGGCAAAGATCGACATAAAGGATTTTGCGTGATCAGTCGATAAGGGAATCAGACCTGCGGGAGAAGTGGGATGAACCTCTTTCAACTGACGCATAAAGCAGTCTGGGCATGGCTGCCTGTCTGTTTTGCATTACCGGCTCTTGATACAAATAATGTGTGTTGACAAGAGATTAATTTATGCCTGCTGTGCTGAACAACGCACGTACGCAAAAAAAAAAAGTATTTCGACCGTCTCTGTGTAGGAATGCAGAGTCGCAGTGGCTTCAAGAGCATTCCTCTCGGGGTCAATTGTGCGATGGCATGTGAAGCTATCGACATACTGTTGAGGAACGGTCCGCAACATACCCGTGTCCGTTTATTTTAAGGTCGGTGCACATCTGTAGAACTGTTTAGCATATTTGAAGTTGCCTGATATATCAGGTCCGACTGCAAACCCGCACGAACTACACTTCAACATTACTGGCTGCGGTACTATACTACTACTACTACTACTACTACTTCTACCACTTCTATCGCTACCACTCGAAGTGCAACTACGGCGAGTGTTGGCTGAATTACTACCCGACGTCGTGGTAGTCAGAGCAACACTTATAGCAGAAGGAGCAATGAAAATAGTACGAGTCAAAGTAGTGATCGAAATATCATGAAGAATAATGCTAGGACTAGAAGTGGTACAGCAAGAGTGTTGCTTGTTCGTGCGAAATGCAACACTTCAAGAATATCAGACAAATCCAAGCAGAGCGACCAAAGCGCGAAATACAAAACCTCACACGCATACTATTCACGCTGTCCGACAAAACACGCGAGGAATGCCTTAAAAGTAACATCAAGCGAGTCAACCAAGAGAGACGCTCCAGTTAATCATATAAAACAAAAAACAGGACTTTTGTGTAAATGTCTCTGCACTTGGCTGCATTCCTACCCAAATGGTGACGGAGCCACATTGTAGGCGCAGCAGCCGAAGTGGTTTCGCATAGTTCACACTGTTGTCCTCTGCTGGTGTTCGGAGCACAATCTTCTCGCTCGTACTTCCAACTGCTGCTGCTGCTGCCAATCTGTCCCACAGTGGCCTACCTAGCTACTACCAGCGTGCACGCCGCAAAGTCTAGTGACGCTAAAGCCTTCTCTCCAAAGAAGACGAAGAGGAGCACAATGTGTGCAACGAAGTGGATTTAACGCAACGCGTGGGCTATGCACGCAATCGACCAACATACAGCAGTCGGCCCGATTCAGCAAAAACGCTGCTTTCGTAAAATTTGACGGGACAGAACATCAACTCTCCGAGCGCCACCATGCTGAAAATTAGACATAGTGCCCTCCGTCTCTCAGTCAGTGGAGAATGGCAAGAGAAGAGCTCACGATACAGATGTCACCATGGTAGTCACGTGTTACGATCTAGCTCTTCTTCCAGGATCGGAAACTTGTACGTGACATATAAACGGATTTTTGCAACCAGCCTACTACACGATCTGTGCAAACTTTGCGATTGTCCACATGAGGTGCATGTTGATTGAAGTTCTACCACCACAGAAGCAGTACTTATTCGATGGACTACTCATACAGTAGCTCAGTCACACTGCAGGATAATGAGTTCCGACATTGCGCGATTTTTTGCTCATGCTGCCTGAAGGCATTTTCTGAGCTTTAAGAATTGGTTAAAGCACCTCACCTCTTGGTATGGTCTGCTTCATGATTTTCAAAATCTTCCAGGCATTGCCTGGGCACAGTTTAGCGTCTTCCGCAAAGGGCACGGACAAGATGGACAGACTTGGACAACGCAAACCAAGCCATTCAGAATGCACACGGTGTAACATGGCCCGGTGCTCGCGGCGCAGATCAAAGCAGTATCTAATTCTCACTTTCACACTGCACACCAGGTATACGACAGCCCTCGTAGAAACGGAAAGGAGAGAGTATTACGGCGCTGACATCACAGAACCAAATGGAGGAAGGCTAGAGCACTGCTTGCAAAGCCTGGCTCGCCCCTCAGACGGACATCAGTGGAATATGTGATGCATCGTTGCAAAAGGACACTTTCAGCGTGCACAGCTTCAAGCATCATTCGGCCAATTTCTAGAGACCGTTGAGATGTCTCGCGCTCACTCTCTGCACCCAGAAATAGAAGGCTTCTTTCCATGCTTGTGTAGCCTGAGCGCCCCACGTCTGGAAATGCGTTGCTTGCGTTTGTCTCAGGCTCGCTATTAGAGTGAAGCAAATCCGCAGCTTTCATGACCTTCCCAGCACACCGGATGGTCGCTTGTCGGAATTGTACAGAACGTCAACAGCGTGACAGTGTGCATAACTATTTCCAGCGGGAATATGTAGAAGAGGAAGCGGCACGTACGCGGGATAAAAAAGTCAATGGAGAGACGCTAAAGGCTATTCGCCAATGTCTATTCTGCCGGGGGAGAATGAGCGTCTCCGTGCTGTGGTTGATTATTTATAGCTGCAAGAATAGTGCACCTTGCAGGATTCGACTTTCAGACTGCACCCACTAGCCTTCTATGTTAAGTGACACACAGTTTATCACTACTTACGAAACAAATGCCTGTTCATCTATACACGTGTATGCGGATGTCAACTCTGCACTGCCCGGTCGTTGGCGTGCGCGCTCGAGGATATAGGCCTCCAGTCGACTCGAGTACGGTCAAACTGAGAAGTGCGTCGGGTCAGATCACTAATAGAGAATCCATGCATCCCGGCACGGTTGCAGAATGAGTGTGTGTGCGAGATGAGCCTTCCTGAGAGCCCAGGATACTGCAGCCAGTTAAGTCAAGCAACCGTGTTCGTCGTGCCCGCCTTCCGCTTCCAGTAGGCATCCCACGTCATTCTAAGCCTATTGTGGAACTGTGCTCGTGACGGGCGTACAAGGACGGGAGTGCTGAAAGGTTGCAGTGGCATTTAAAATCTGTAAGCAGGACGCACAAAAAGCCTACCCCATACATTTTACTCCGCTCGTCGTGGTGGATGTAATGTGACGGATGGTGTGGGCAAATTCACACCGCAGTGCTTCAGTGTCTCTGCCAAACTAACACGAATGATACTCACTGACGCCTCTGTGGGAGACAGATTTACTACCTAAGGACGAGCCAGCGGACAAGGTGGCATCACGTCCTCGTTCATACTGTGACCAAACGAAGAGTGCATGGTAGCCCAAAGCCTTCGCGATCAAGACTTTGAAGGTGCCTCGAATATTCATCTGACTTGCGTATTGAATGTGTTTCATGCGGAGTTTGTACGGCGCTTTTCAAGCCAACTCGAATAGAGGATCAGATGGCGCACAATAGTGCAAACTTCATACGTGCATCACTATGCTACCATGTCGTCGGCCCCGACTATCGTCATTTCCTCATGCAAAGCTCTCTCGCTTGGGTCGCGAAAAATCTTTGCTAGTAGTGGTCACTAGGCTCACAAACTACCACTTTCGTCACCGTCGCTCCCTCTTATTCTGTGCTCCTAACTTCACAATAGGACAGCCCAAGAGAGGAGACTGAGTGTCTACTGGTCGGTGCGTTTCACTCATGCTCGCCCACGCGCTTCAGAAGGAAACTGGCCAGCTAGCGACGTCATGGGCGGCAGTAGTAGTACCTCAAGACACGAGCTTTCAAATGTACAGGCCCAGTCGCAGTCTTACCGATTTAAGATTTCTAGCATATCATTCTATTGCCCATTTAGTCAAAGTCTTCGTTACGCTTTTTGCATAAAGAACAACTACACTGGATCAACACCACTATCCAAGCCTACCTTCACCCTCGTCGTCTCAGAGCTGTGGTGTTGCTATCTGCTTTGAGCGTAGACAGAATCTCTCCGCATCTTCAGTTGCAGAACTCTACTCTGCAGCGTTGGTCCTCGCTTCGCCCAAGTGTTCTCCGTACGCTGCCTGTGCACAATCCATGCACGTCGCCTTCGTTCTCCTAGCGTGGACAGCCGCAGACCCTTCGCGTTTGTTTGCACAGGCAGAGTTGTGCTTGACAGTCTCTAGCCGTGGATTTGGCATCTTTCCTGCAGCAGACATCGACAGAAGATTCACTAACCTAGAGTGGGGGTACGAGTGTTTTGGATCAAGGTGTCTTTGCATCTTTTCGTTCATTTGGACCGCCGCACTGTGGTGTCTCACTCTGCTTTATTTCTGACATATCCTTGTACCCGCCTTCAATTACTCGACTAGAAAACCGCTGCTTTCTATTCACTAGATATTTCGCCTGCATCTTCTCCGTGTGCCGTCTTCTGCGTCAACTACACCTGCCATCTTCGAGGGTCTGGTCCCTCACCCTCACCCGAGCCAGTCGCTGTGAGAGAGGCAGTCTCTTAGAACCCTTTGGCGTGGTGTCACTCATCTGACGCCATACAGCCTATCATAACAAGACTGGAAATTCACTGCTCTGTTCATTTTTACAAGAGGAAGTTCCCAGTATTACTCCAGCAGCTACAGAGCAGGACTTGTTTTCCATCATCCCCTCGACGTTTTACAGATATAAAAATGCCGATGGTTTTGCGAAGCGGAAAAATCTGCGTTCCGCCGCCTCCCACAATGCGTCGAAGATGTGCCGCGACTTCTGTGACTTCCGCAGAAAGACGCGTTCACAACGCCCACATACCAATGCCATCACCACTCGCGACCGGACCCTCACTGTCTGAAGATTCGGTGCAGATTCGGAAGGACGTTTATAGAAGGGTAAATTGGTGTGCAAACGAAGAGTGCTGGGGGATGGAAGCGGATGAAAAAACGGAAGCTGCTTATCTATCTCAACTGTACATGAGTTTCGATCCAAAAGATCACGTTTTGTGGTCATACGGAGGGAACAAACGCGCAATGTGTAACGACATCAGATGGATCTCGAATTCCCCAGCAGTGGCAACTTTACATCGATTGGTCTCTGCTGCATTCGTAATCGCGTTCGTGTGCCTGTTAGGCCACCTTGTAGGTGGGACGCCGGTCATGCTGAATTGGTACGGTTCATTTGGCAGTGCTGGTTTTGCCCAGCTAGCACACTGGTGTTCCTACTTTCTGACGGAGGATTCATCGAGAGCCCGATACGCGGATCGAACCAGACAGTGCCGTCGAAAGCGCTGGTTGAGAGGTTTCGCTGGAGCTGCTCCCATGGTCCCTCTAATTAATCAGCTGGGCCAGCAGATCAAACAATCCACGTCTGGTGCTGTCTTCAAAGTCCGGCAACACTCTCCCGGTAGAAATGTGACCAGCGACTGGGAGGCTCTCGCTGGACTTCAACGGAATTGCGCTTTGCCTGCACGTGTTGGCAAGCCGGCAGGGCCAATGGCAAGATACACAATGTCCGCAAAGGTGCAGCACGGAGACATCGTAATAGAGATTCCTCAGACAATGTCCATTTCCAGCCTGAGTGCGCCTACTTTTCTTCGCGAGGTCTGCAAAATCCCACAACCAACTCTAACTAGCTCTACCAGCTGGCTGTGGGGAGGGAGTGCATCCCGACCCTGCTCTTCTTATGAATTGCTAGCATTCTCCATCTTCGTTGAAAAGCACTTGCAACGACACGCCCTTCGTGAAGCCTTGAGTTCGAAAACGGGGTCAGACACTCAACAGAATGTTCTCAACTCGTTGCCACTCCATCCCTACTGCGTGGTGAAATCAAATCGGAAAAATGCCCCGTTTTTCAACTCGAAGCAGTGGGAAGCCGTCACATCTCTGACGCATCTTAACAGAGAGCCGATAGACGTTCTGTCCAGCAACATGAGATTGATGATCGAAGAGACACGGGCTGCACAGAGAGGGATGAACATAAAAGGAGGAGACGATTATGGGGTCGGCGCGGCGTTAGAGACGATCGCGAGCGACTGCGATGAAGAACTACTGGACTTGGATATCAAGGACGCTATCAGTGTTCTCTACAGCAAGCGTGTCGCACACGGAGAAAAGAATGAGGCGATACTGCCCGCTGCTCTAGAACCTGAAGCCGGACTTGATACTTATACTTGGTGAGAGGAATGACTAGGTCGGGCAGAAATCCTCTTGTATCGACTGCATTATTGGTCGAGCTGGTCTCTTTCTTTTGCTTTCGTAGCTGTAGGGCGTCTTCATTAACCATCTTTGCGGCACCTGCTTCGGTGCAGGGATAGAGGAGCTTACGTTGCATTGAGAGACAACGACGACGGATTTCAAAGGATTGCGGTCGGTGACTTTTTGTCTGGTTCGGTCGTAAGCCAGGCAGTCCTTAGACCTAGGTTCTCCACAGCCGATAGCCGTATGATTAAAGCAAAGGGCGCAGTCACTCGAGTTGTAGCAGCACAGGTCCAGTGTCTTCCTGCCGTGCCAGTAGTGCTTGATCAGCGTGTATACCAACGTGCTTTGTATAGCACATGGGGTAAGTATGTGTCACTTGCAGGTTTCCTTTCGCCGTGGGGAGCTTAACAATATCCACCTGATGCACCGATTTGGTATAACAGTGTCGGACAATCCTTGGGGATCCGCTTTCTTTCTCCGTCGCGGCACTCTTCAGAACGCGGCCGTCGCCTCGCCTGTCGGAGAAGGCAAGACTAGTGTTCACGCACTGTCCTAGTAGACCGCTGTCTCCCGTAGCCTGTGGGACGTAGAGGAATGTATTATCCTCACGATGTGCCATTCGTTTGTCTTTACTTCCACCAAACCACAACGTGCGTAGGAGACTTCCCACCAACTGCGCTTCCCCTTCCCCGTGTCGGGTCCTAGTTGGATCCCCCTGCAGCATACAGCTTCACATACACGTACATGGTAACAGCTACGTAGAGACATACACATACACATACATATATATATATATATGTATATACACATGTACATGTACATATAGACGCATACGTACTGGCCTACCTAGATGGCTTCGCTGGGCATAGAGTGTGTGCGTGGCAGGGGTGTTCAGTGGCCACATTAGGCCACTTTTCACAATTCTGGAGGCAGAAGCGTTCCTCCCAACCTGGTTACTGAAGAAGAAAGCGATTCGACTTTCCGATTCGATGTACTTCCATTCGGGTACTCTAGATTCCGAAAAACTCGACGGAGCGCGTTCACGCCTGGCCGCCCGTGCGAACAGCAGTGATTTGAAGGATGAGCAGAGTATCGGGAAGGCTTCACAAGGTGAAATAGAGGCGGTGAGTGGACTCTTCCCTAACTTAGAACTTGTTGCAAACGCCTGAGAATGATATACCGTGTAAGTTCTGGACTACGGCCTGTGGGGTTTGTGTTGTTGTTCCAGCTGGAGAAACGTCTGAGGGAATTTCGACTGGTCTGCGACTACAGAACAATTTTTACGTCAAAAAGCTTTGGGTATGGGGCGTTTAGTCTCAACAAACATGCACCCATTGGTGGTGTCCAGAAAGAGCAATATCAGTGCGTCAGAGCCATGCTTTCGGATCAGTCTGCAGACACCGCAGAAGAGGACGGCACCAACGAAAGTCTTCGAACTCTTGCAGCGGCGGAGGTCGAAGCGGCAGGATTCTTTCTAGACACGTGCAATCGGCAGCTGGGGAAGGTCATGAAAGCTGCGGATTTGCTTCACTCTAATAGCGAGCCTGAGACAAACGCAAGCAACGCATTTCCAGACGTGGGGCGCTCAGGCTACACAAGCATGGAAAGAAGCCTTCTATTTCTGGGTGCAGAGAGTGAGCGCGAGACATCTCAACGGTCTCTCGAAATTGGCCGAATGATGCTTGAAGCTGTGCACGCTGAAAGTGTCCTTTTGCAACGATGCATCACATATTTCACCGATGTCCGTCTGAGGGCGAGCCAGGCTTTGCAAGCAGTGCTCTAGCCTTCCTCCATTTGGTTCTGTGATGTCAGCGCCGTAATACTCTCTCCTTTCCGTTTCTACGAGGGCTGTCGTATACCTGATGTGCAGTGTGAAAGTGAGAATTAGATACTGCTTTGATCTGCGCCGCGAGCATTGGGCCATGTTACACCGTGTGCATTCTGAATGGCTTGGTTTGCGTTGTCCAAGTCTGTCCATCTTGTCTGTGCCCTTTGCGGAAGACGCTGAACTGTGCCCAGGCAATGCCTGGAAGATTTTGAAAATCATGAAGCAGACCATACCAAGAGGTGAGGTGCTTTAACCAATTCTTAAAGCTCAGAAAATGCCGTCAGGCAGCGTGAACAAAAAACCGCGCAGCGTCGGAACTCATTATCCTGTAGTGTGACTGAGTTACTGTATGAGTAGTCCCTCGAGTAAGTACTGCTTCTGTGGTGGGGGGGTAGAACTTCAATCAACATGCACCTCATGTGGACAATCGCAAAGTGTGCACAGATAGTATAGTAGACTGATTGCAAAAATCCGTTTATATAACACGTACAAGTTTCCGATCCTGGAAGAAGAGCTAGATCGTCACACGAAACCACCATGGTGACATCTGCATCGTGAGATCCTGTCTTGCCATTCTCCACTGACTGAGAGACGGAGTGCAGTAAACCTAATTACCAACATGGTATCGCTCGAAAAGCCCTGTGTTTGTGCCGAGACCAGTGGCCACAGGAGTATGCGTCTCACGAGTCATAGCCGAACCTACATCATCTATCGCACTCCCCGATGAGGAAATGCGCCTTCATTTAATTTCCGCGCAGTTGTCTCCTTGAGCATATCCGTGACGCCACATGGAGTTGTCACAGCTCGTGTAATGCAGACAGGAACTAGATAAGGGTAAAAGTTAGCGTGTGTGTCAGCCCAGCACACCGGATGGTCGCTTGTCGGAATTGTACAGAACGTCAACAGCGTGACAGTGTGCATAACTATTTCCAGCGGGAATATGTAGAAGAGGAAGCGGCACGTACGCGGGATAAAAAAGTCAATGGAGAGACGCTAAAGGCTATTCGCCAATGTCTATTCTGCCGGGGGAGAATGAGCGTCTCCGTGCTGTGGTTGATTATTTATAGCTGCAAGAATAGTGCACCTTGCAGGATTCGACTTTCAGACTGCACCCACTAACCTTCTATGTTAAGTGACACACAGTTTATCACTACTTATGAAACAAATGCCTGTTCATCTATACACGTGTATGCGGATGTCAACTCTGCACTGCCCGGTCGTTGGCGTGCGCGCTCGAGGATATAGGCCTCCAGTCGACTCGAGTACGGTCAAACTGAGAAGTGCGTCGGGTCGGATCACTAATAGAGAATCCATGCATCCCGGCACGGTTGCAGAATGAGTGTGTGTGCGAGATGAGCCTTCCTGAGAGCCCAAGATACTGCAGCCAGTTAAGTCAAGCAACCGTGTTCGTCGTGCCCGCCTTCCGCTTCCAGTAGGCATCCCACGTCATTCTAAGCTTATTGTGGAACTGTGCTCGTGACGGGCGTACAAGGACGGGAGTGCTGAAAGGTTGCAGTGGCATTTAAAATCTGTAAGCAGGACGCACAAAAAGCCTACCCCATACATTGTACTCCGCTCGTCGTGGTGGATGTAATGTGACGGATGGTGTGGGCAAATTCACACCGCAGTGCTTCAGTGTCTCTGCCAAACTAACACGAATGATACTCACTGACGCCTCTGTGGGAGACAGATTTACTACCTAAGGACGAGCCAGCGGACAAGGTGGCATCACGTCCTCGTTCATACTGTGACCAAACGAAGAGTGCATGGTAGCCCAAAGCCTTCGCGATCAAGACTTTGAAGGTGCCTCGAATATTCATCTGACTTGCGTATTGAATGTGTTTCATGCGGAGTTTGTACGGCGCTTTTCAAACCAACTCGAATAGAGGATCAAATGGCGCACAATAGTGCAAACTTCATTCGTGCATCACTATGCTACCATGTCGTCGGCCCCGACTATCTTCATTTCCTCATGCAAAGCTCTCTCGATTGGGTCGCGAAAAATCTTTGCTAGTAGTGGTCACTAGGCTCACAAACTACCACTTTCGTCACCGTCGCTCCCTCTTATTCTGTGCTCCTAACTTCACAATAGGACAGCCCAAGAGAGGAGACTGAGTGTCTACTGGTCGGTGCGTTTCACTCATGCTCGCCCACGCGCTTCAGAAGGAAACTGGCCAGCTAGCGACGTCATGGGCGGCAGTAGTAGTACCTCAAGACACGAGCTTTCAAATGTACAGGCCCAGTCGCAGTCTTACCGATTTAAGATTCCTAGCATATCATTCTATTGCCCATTTAGTCAAAGTCTTCGTTACGCTTTTTGCATAAAGAACAACTACACTGGATCAACACCACTATCCAAGCCTACCTTCACCCTCGTCGTCTCAGAGCTGTGGTGTTGCTATCTGCTTTGAGCGTAGACAGAATCTCTCCGCATCTTCAGTTGCAGAACTCTACTCTGCAGCGTTGGTCCTCGCTTCGCCCAAGTGTTCTCCGTACGCTGCCTGTGCACAATCCATGCACGTCGCCTTCGTTCTCCTAGCGTAGACAGCCGCAGACCCTTCGCGTTTGTTTGCACAGGCAGAGTTGTGCTTGACAGTCTCTAGCCGTGGATTTGGCATCTTTCCTGCAGCAGACATCGACAGAAGATTCACTAACCTAAAGTGGGGGTACGAGTGTGGATCAAGGTGTCTTTGCATCTTTTCGTTCATTTGGACCGCCGCACTGTGGTGTCTCACTCTGCTTTATTTCTGACATATCCTTGTACCCGCCTTCAATTACTCGACTAGAAAACCGCTGCTTTCTATTCACTAGATATTTCGCCTGCATCTTCTCCGTGTGCCGTCTTCTGCGTCAACTACACCTGCCATCTTCGAGGGTCTGGTCCCTCACCCTCACCCGAGCCAGTCGCTGTGAGAGAGGCAGGCTCTTAGAACCCTTTGGCGTGGTGTCAGTCATCTGACGCCATACAGCCTATCATAGCAAGACTGGAAATTCACTGCTCTGTTCATATTTACAAGAGGAAGTTCCCAGTATTACTCCAGCAGCTACAGAGCAGGACTTGTTTTCCATCATCCCCTCGACGTTTTACAGATATAAAAATGCCGATGGTTTTGCGAAGCGGAAAAATCTGCGTTCCGCCGCCTCCCACAATGCGTCGAAGATGTGCCGCGACTTCTGTGACTTCCGCAGAAAGACGCGTTCACAACGCCCACATACCAATGCCATCACCACTCGCGACCGGACCCTCACTGTCTGAAGATTCGGTGCAGATTCGGAAGGACGTTTATAGAAGGGTAAATTGGTGTGCAAACGAAGAGTGCTGGGGGATGGAAGCGGATGAAAAAACGGAAGCTGCTTATCTATCTCAACTGTACATGAGTTTCGATCCAAAAGATCACGTTTTGTGGTCATACGGAGGGAACAAACGCGCAATGTGTAACGACATCAGATGGATCTCGAATTCCCCAGCAGCGGCAACTTTACATCGATTGGTCTCTGCTGCATTCGTAATCGCGTTCGTGTGCCTGTTAGGCCACCTTGTAGGTGGGACGCCGGTCATGCTGAATTGGTACGGTTCATTTGGCAGTGCTGGTTTTGCCCAGCTAGCACACTGGTGTTCCTACTTTCTGACGGAGGATTCATCGAGAGCCCGATACGCGGATCGAACCAGACAGTGCCGTCGAAAGCGCTGGTTGAGAGGTTTTGCTGGAGCTGCTCCCATGGTCCCTCTAATTAATCAGCTGGGCCAGCAGATCAAAGCAATCCACGTCTGGTGCTGTCTTCAAAGTCCGGCAACACTCTCCCGGTAGAAATGTGACCAGCGACTGGGAGGCTCTCGCTGGACTTCAACGGAATTGCGCTTTGCCTGCACGTGTTGGCAAGCCGGCAGGGCCAATGGCAAGATACACAATGTCCGCAAAGGTGCAGCACGGAGACATCGTAATAGAGATTCCTCAGACAATGTCCATTTCCAGCCTGAGTGCGCCTACTTTTCTTCGCGAGGTCTGCAAAATCCCACAACCAACTCTAACTAGCTCTACCAGCTGGCTGTGGGGAGGGAGTGCATCCCGACCCTGCTCTTCTTATGAATTGCTAGCATTCTCCATCTTCGTTGAAAAGCACTTGCAACGACACGCCCTTCGTGAAGCCTTGAGTTCGAAAACGGGGTCAGACACTCAACAGAATGTTCTCAACTCGTTGCCACTCCATCCCTACTGCGTGGTGAAATCAAATCGGAAAAATGCCCCGTTTTTCAACTCGAAGCAGTGGGAAGCCGTCACATCTCTGACGCATCTTAACAGAGAGCCGATAGACGTTCTGTCCAGCAACATGAGATTGATGATCGAAGAGACACGGGCTGCACAGAGAGGGATGAACATAAAAGGAGGAGACGATTATGGGGTCGGCGCGGTGTTAGAGACGATCGCGAGCGACTGCGATGAAGAACTACTGGACTTGGATATCAAGGACGCTATCAGTGTTCTCTACAGCAAGCGTGTCGCACACGGAGAAAAGAATGAGGCGATACTGCCCGCTGCTCTAGAACCTGAAGCCGGACTTGATACTTATACTTGGTGAGAGGAATGACTAGGTCGGGCAGAAATCCTCTTGTATCGACTGCATTATTGGTCGAGCTGGTCTCTTTCTTTTGCTTTCGTAGCTGTAGGGCGTCTTCATTAACCATCTTTGCGGCACCTGCTTCGGTGCAGGGGTAGAGGAGCTTACGTTGCATTGAGAGACAACGACGACGGATTTCAAAGGATTGCGGTCGGTGACTTTTTGTCTGGTTCGGTCGTAAGCCAGGCAGTCCTTAGACCTAGGTTCTCCACAGCCGATAGCCGTATGATTAAAGCAAAGGGCGCAGTCACTCGAGTTGTAGCAGCACAGGTACAGTGTCTTCCTGCCGTGCCAGTAGTGCTTGATCAGCGTGTATACCAACGTGCTTTGTATAGCACATGGGGTAAGTATGTGTCACTTGCAGATTTCCTTTCGCCGTGGGGAGCTTAACAATATCCACCTGATGCACCGATTTGGTATAACAGTGTCGGACAATCCTTGGGGATCCGCTTTCTTTCTCCGTCGCGGCACTCTTCAGAACGCGGCCGTCGCCTCGCCTGTCGGAGAAGGCAAGACTAGTGTTCACGCACTGTCCTAGTAGACCGCTGTCTCCCGTAGCCTGTGGGACGTAGAGGAATGTATTATCCTCACGATGTGCCATTCGTTTGTCTTTACTTCCACCAAACCACAACGTGCGTAGGAGACTTCCCACCAACTGCGCTTCCCCTTCCCCGTGTCGGGTCCTAGTTGGATCCCCCTGCAGCATACAGCTTCACATACACGTACATGGTAACAGCTACGTAGAGACATACACATACACATATATATATATATATATATATATGTATATACACATGTACATGTACATATAGACGCATACGTACTGGCCTACCTAGATGGCTTCGCTGGGCATAGAGTGTGTGCGTGGCAGGGGTGTTCAGTGGCCACATTAGGCCACTTTTCACAATTCTGGAGGCAGAAGCGTTCCTCCCAACCTGGTTACTGAAGAAGAAAGCGATTCGACTTTCCGATTCGATGTACTTCCATTCGGGTACTCTAGATTCCGAAAAACTCGACGGAGCGCGTTCACGCCTGGCCGCCCGTGCGAACAGCAGTGATTTGAAGGATGAGCAGAGTATCGGGAAGGCTTCACAAGGTGAAATAGAGGCGGTGAGTGGACTCTTCCCTAACTTAGAACTTGTTGCAAACGCCTGAGAATGATATACCGTGTAAGTTCTGGACTACGGCCTGTGGGGTCTGTGTTGTTGTTCCAGCTGGAGAAACGTCTGAGGGAATTTCGACTGGTCTGCGACTACAGAACAATTTTTACGTCAAAAAGCTTTGGGTATGGGGCGTTTAGTCTCAACAAACATGCACCCATTGGTGGTGTCCAGAAAGAGCAATATCAGTGCGTCAGAGCCATGCTTTCGGATCAGTCTGTAGACGCCGCAGAAGAGGACGGCACCAACGAAAGTCTTCGAACTCTTGCAGCGGCGGAGGTCGAAGCGGCAGGATTCTTTCTAGACACGTGCAATCGGCAGCTGGGGAAGGTCATGAAAGCTGCGGATTTGCTTCACTCTAATAGCGAGCCTGAGACAAACGCAAGCAACGCATTTCCAGACGTGGGGCGCTCAGGCTACACAAGCATGGAAAGAAGCCTTCTATTTCTGGGTGCAGAGAGTGAGCGCGAGACATCTCAACGGTCTCTAGAAATTGGCCGAATGATGCTTGAAGCTGTGCACGCTGAAAGTGTCCTTTTGCAACGATGCATCACATATTTCACCGATGTCCGTCTGAGGGCGAGCCAGGCTTTGCAAGCAGTGCTCTAGCCTTCCTCCATTTGGTTCTGTGATGTCAGCGCCGTAATACTCTCTCCTTTCCGTTTCTACGAGGGCTGTCGTATACCTGATGTGCAGTGTGAAAGTGAGAATTAGATACTGCTTTGATCTGCGCCGCGAGCATTGGGCCATGTTACACCGTGTGCATTCTGAATGGCTTGGTTTGCGTTGTCCAAG
>CATKUM010000249.1:45951-72947 GCA_949786405.1 Onychomys arenicola | reverse complement strand
CGGATGGGATGGAGTGCGTTCAAAACTGTTGGCCGTGGATTGACCATACCCGTTGATGTTGCAGCTGTGCTGCGTGTGGCGTCCGAGATGCGTGATGCTGATGCTCTTGCAGTTGCTCGTCAGCGTAGCGCTCTGTCCGCTGCTGCCTGATGCCTCGACAGAAGCTGCCATCCGTCTAGAAAAGTTGCTGCTGGAGAAATTGGTGCTGCTGTTGTTGTCCGTGCTGGTTCAGATTCTGCTGGTGAGTAGTCTGCAGGGTGTGAGGCCGCATGCTGGTGTGTTCCTGCATGTCTTGGAAGTGCCTAGTCATGAATCGTTCACTTCTCATGTCAGCGGCAACTCCTTCCCCTACCGCTATGCTTGCTACAGCAACGTATGCAGAAGGAGCAGGAAGGACACAATTAGTGGAGAAGGAGGGAAAACAAACGGAGCGCACGTTGTTTATGATGTGGTGAGTCTCGTGTAGCAACGGCTGCGGGAGTGGGGGCACTATTCGTCGAATCGCAATTAGTTGCACTGGCCTTCTTTCCGAGACTCCTGTGAGAAGCACAGGCTCACGACTGCCTGCAGTCTTCCTAATATACATAAGAGAAGAAGCAGAAAGTCGATGGGGTAGTATGGAGCAGAGAGTATTATGCATCTTTTGTCGCTCAGGATAATACAATAAACTGCCTGCAGAAGCCGGGCAATCAGCTGCGGGAGAATTCCAGCACTTTTCTTCTACCGCTTAGCGTGGTAATGCGACTCGGCTCACATCCGCGAGTGCTGCTGGGCTCCTCCTCTTTGTGGGGCGTGCACCTCTCTGTTTTTAATTTCAGTTGGAGGTTGTGGCGGCTTTACTGTTTGATGATACAGGAACTTTCTTGCTGTACCGTGGTAAGACTTCTTACTGCACTTCCTGTTACTCCGCTAACTTCATTTGTTGTTCCGCGTGTTTGCGACCACATAAGTGGCACTGGCAGCGTTGCTCTGGTTGCTATGCTGTCATCGGCTTCTCTTGCTGCAGCTGCTGCTGCAGCTGTTCCCAAAGCACAGGAAGGCTTCTGTTGAAACCTCTAGCACCTTCATGCGTACACTCTTCGACTCCTCCAGCAGTAACAGCATTAGGATACTTCGAACTCTGCGTACAGCCTGTGGGGGGCTTCTGCCTGCCAGAAGGAAAGCCAGGTTCCCACGTAGAAATGCTTTTAAGATGCAACCGTAGGCCAAGAGTGTTGTCTATGGCTGCCGATGCTCTTGACACAGTCATAAGATATACTGCTAACGGTAATCGTGATGACAAGTGATACCCTGAAACTCACGTCCTGTGTTTGCAGCAAACCTTAATGTTGCGGTTGCTGTTGTAACTGCTGCTCTGCATTCGGCTGCCCGTGCTGCTCTAACTCCTGCAGAACCCGTTGCCAGAACTTCCTCTCGTGCGGTTGCCGTTGTGCACTCCTCTACAGCATTAGCACTGTGAGAGAAAGTGTGCAAAACAGTTGCAGCATCTTCAGTTGAGATCTGTATGTAAGGTTGGAAAATTTCGACGTTGACGGAAAACAAAAGAAATGGCAGGAAAGGGAGTAACGACATGGCGTTTGGCAGTGAGTTGCTGTTTTCTGTCCCATGTTGCTGCACCACCTCCCCTTTCCTCTGCGGTGCCAGATGCCTCTTTCACATCACGGGCGGCTAGGACAGACTTCTGTTCACCGCCAGCAGCAACGCGTCTTTCTATACTCTCGCGAACAGTTACTCCCTCCCCTCCAACCGCGCTTACTACTTGCTGATTTGAGGCCGCAGCGGATACTTCGTAATCAAGTCCATCAGTCAACCTTTTCGTTCTGTCCCAGGCCTCTCCTGGTTTATGTGAGAGACGCTCTGCAGCTGCTGGACATTCCTTTTTCTCCCGTGCACGAAGAAGTCTTTGTCATGTTTTAAAGTAATCTTTCGCCAAAGCACAGTCCGATGAAATATTGTGTCGTTCATTGCTCCGTGCAAAAAAAGCCTTTTTCTCCGTATCTTCCCTTGAAGACCCCCAACGAAGTCTGATACCGGGCGGAGGACATCTCATGTTTCGAGGCGGCACAAGAACCTGAAGTGTGCGTTGCTAAAGGGCATTCTCGTGGGGTGTGCACGTGAAGACGAGGGCTGTAAATGTAACGAACTGCTGATATACCCGCTACCACAGCCAGGGTAGTAGAGTCTGCGTGGACTGGTGAAGTCGATATAAGAAGAGAACGGCCGCTTAGTTGAAAACAACGGACTGCGTAGTCATCATTCGTAGGACATTTTTGCTCTTGCGAAGGCTGATGAGCCTCTCTATGCTGACTCAGTATGTAACAGTGCGCCTGCTGCTCTGGCTGCTGGAGTCCGTGGAGTCGTTCAAGGAGTTGCTGGCGCTGCTGCTTGTCCCGCTTTTGTCCAAGGCAATTTCCCTGCTATTGCAAGTGCAGGGAGATTGTCTGAGAACGTTGTCTTTGCTCTTTAGAGAGCTGCTTTTGTTGCAGCTGGGGGCTGCTTACTGCTTCGGACCTTGCCAGTGTATCGCAGTAAACAGCGACGACATAGCGTTTCCGCTTTAACGGCGGGAAAGAGCAGCAGCAACATGCTGCTGAAGAGAGTGCAGAAGGCTTTGTAGGAAGCTCTGCTCCGAACAGAGATGAGGGCGTAAGGAATTTTCCGCGGTCAGAAGACGATGGTAGTGTCCCCGCTAATATCGTGGGCGCCAGCAACAGTACTTTTCCTGTTGAAGCTCGTGTTGCTCGTGCTGTAAGCACGGGTGTTCCTGTTGCCCTTGCCGCAGGTTGGCTGCTAGAGCGAGCGCTAGTAGGGACTTTCGTCGAGCGATTTTCTGTAAGGTATGACCGGACTGCCTACTAAATACTATGACAGAACGTCCTCGTGTTGCTACTGCTGGTTTGTTTGTGAAACCGGCGCCCGCTGCATCGCACGACGGTGCGCACGGGGTCTGACTTGAGTGAACGACGCTTGAAGAAACGGGTGACCGTCGGAGGCACTGCCCTTTAACAGGAAGACCTGTCATCGAGTCAGCAGACAACCGCTCTTGCAGCAGGAGCTCCTTCCACCCACCATCCGTTTGTGACGTTGGCCACTGCTGCTGCTGTTGCAGGTCTTGCTTTTTTGTGTGGTGCTTCTCTAGGAAGTTCACCGCATGAAGGCTGTCCGGTTGGTGCTTTTTTTGGTGATGTCCTCGCTGGATCATACACTCTTGCTGTTGCTCATGCTGTTGGGCGCAGCCGTCTAAATTTTTGGACAGATCAAAATCAGAAGTTTGCATTACGCATGTAGGAGCTACTGCACGGATTCCCGCAGGGGTCACGTTAACCGGAGAAGGCCTTTCCTCGCCTCTTAGACCTGATAAATCTCTTTTTCCAGAACGAAGAGTGTCAGTAACGTTTGCAGCGGGCATCGGCTTGCCGGAGGCGTGCGGCTTGAATGCTGAATGTGACGTGGAAATAACAGGGGCAGTAGCCGTGCCAGAGGACGTAACAGGCGCGGGTGTAAGGGTCGACGGAGGACAAGCAGTCTCGGTGGAGAAATCGCTTGAAGAACAAAAAGCTGTTGCAGCAGGAGCAGCCACTGGGGGAGTATGATTAAAATTAGCAGCACCCGAAGAAGGAGAAAGAGCAGCAACTGTAGCTGCCGGAGCTGCACGAGTTGTAGCAGTAGGAGCGAAATGAAATAAGAGCTTGATTTGTTTCAGTTGCTGCTGCAGGTCTTCGCACTCCAGCTGTAGCGCTTCTACATACATCAGACACAACGACAGCAGCAGTAACGATTTCCATATAAAAAGCTGGAAAACCAGGTCCAGGGCAGGACTGCAACACTTGGAACTGCGGAAGTATGGGAGTAGGGAAAACGGCGCTTGGACTAGTTGCTCAATCTTTCAATGTACTTCGTTACAAATGTGTAGCCTTTCACTATCGGAACTTGCTTGTGTTCGTTGCACTTTTAGGTGAACAGGTCGGGCAGTGAAACAAGGCTCTCCTCTAGTGCTTTGAGTTGCTGAATTATGTCTCCAGCAATCTGCGTGTATGTTTGTGTTGGTGTACGTGGATACCTACGTGCACTGCATACTGGACAGGTGTTGTAACGTCAAGGGACTACAGTTGCCCCTCTGATGCAGCTGGACGATCCGGTATACACCGAGTACCGCATCCGATCATATACGAGTACGCAAGCGCAAAATAAACTGCAGGCTGCAAGGTGGGTGAGAAGCATTCCCAAATCTGTAGTGACATTCTCTGCGAGAAGGTTTGTGCATGCGTGTACGCGCATGTTACAGTTCTCGTTTTCTAGGAGCCTTGACATACGACGCTGTTCACTAAAAGATTCTTACAAATATAAGGGTTTCGCTCCGCTGCAGTTGCACGCCTCTCGAACCGCTTTCTCGGCGTTTACATATCTACCCGTAATCCTTAAGGTGTAGATGGAAAGTGTGCAGTACTACAATTAGGTACCGAACAAAGGTTGTGTGAATACGCATGTGTAAAAATTAGACGAATACCTATATGCGTATGTCCGTATACATGAAATCATTTATATGTCGCTTTGTATTTTATCTTGCTCACTGGAGTCGCGAGCTGACAGCGCTGGGCGGAGTCGCGTCTTCAACAGCAGCAGCAACGTCTGCATCCATGATTCTAGATTCTGCGTATGAAGCACACGCACAGTAGCGCCTATAGGGACGCTAGCACTGAACTATAGAGGTCCGCGTTCGCAATGGTTCGACCACAAATTGGTTTCTTTTTCCGTGCGTACATTTATATACACGTACATGATTCAACGTATATATATATATATATATATATATATATATATATATATATATATATATGTATATCTACGTTTACGACCAAACGTGTCCGCTTACAGTATATGCGCGATAGCAGCATTTTCACTTTCGACACACACATATTCGTACTTATGCATGTTCGCAGGTAGGCAAAATACCCAGGCATATATCGAACGACACATCTACGTACATAATGACATCGGCATTGTTGATTCTGCTTCGACATGTACAAGTCCGCGCATTCACCACGCGGCATTTGTGCTTCGGCCGTGATGCACACGAGCCTCTACAATTTAGCATGTGCGGACTTTGAAACATTCATAACTAATTATACCACCGGCTGTCCACCCTCCTCTCTCCTCATCCTCCTAAGTTGCTAAACCTGCAAATACAGAAAGGTTTGTCTTGGTATTTTCATCGTTGAAATTACCGCGCACGCATCTACACGAGACGGTAGATACAGTGCACGTATGAGCGTTCAAGCTCGAGAACGCTGTCAGACTGCGACGGTAGATCTACCTGAAGTCTCTTCTGGCAATCTCTGGTTCTTGCTTGTAAACTTTCAACCTGAAAGCGTCTTCGATTTTCCACTACCTTCAGTTGCCTCCTTGCGTGTAGAAGCTGCTGCTTTAATGTGCCCTTCTGCAGTCGCTGACGCTCCTCGGCAGCCGTTGCCCGCTGCTACAAACGCAACAGGAACAAGAAGGTGAAGTGCATCTCGATTTGCGTGCGTATTCGATGCAGCTCTTGCTTCGTGTACCATATCTGTGAAAATTAGTGAAGTGGGTGCACACGCATGAACGCCTGCAGAAACTGCTTGACGTCAACGAATGGGAGGACGAATCAAGAGAGGATAACGGGCACAGCAGCATGTATCCTCTGTACACACTTTTACTATCTTGTTCTGTTAAGATGTTGATCCAGCTCAATGCCCACACACCCTGACTAAGTTTCCGCTTCGACATAGGTAGTGAAAGAAGTAATCATTAATGTACAGTAAATAGACGTCCTTTCTAGTGGGCTATCCTCCGTGTTTCGGAGGCGATACATGATCCTCCAGCTGCCTCGCCTGCTTACTCTTAGTTCTTGAATTTCTTTTTTTCTTTCTTTAATCCGACTCCTAATGCGCAGCACACCATCTCAGAAAAGCACTAGACGTCTCCTCAAAAAAAATCAGCTCCGGCAATATAAATCTGTGCAAATGTGAACCTGTACACGTGGAAGCTGCTTACTATTCCAGCTCCAGGTACGCAACCTGTACTCTGGATTTAGCTGTGCACAAATATACCTGTTTTATGTTTGTATATTTGCTGCGCGAATGCTACAACAGCTTCTTGTATCCGACGGTGCTGTAGATTCGTGAACTAAAGCAGGACGCAAGAATATTTTCGGGTAGGGATGCCGGTCTGCTGATTACACAAGTAAAAGTGGGACGCTCTTCCGTGGTAAGTTTTCGTTGTTAGAAGGTGCACACGTATGTACAAGAACTGATGATTTTTACTCAATATTACACGCCAGCTGCGAGCAATTGTACAGACGAAGGCCGTTAGTTTCTTCCCTATTCGTGTATGCACTTTAACAGTTACATACGCAGCAGCACGTCGTTCCTCGGCCTTTCGTGGCCGCCTCAGGTTTGAATTTCTCGCGACCTACAGAAAACATGCAGACGCATGCAAAGGAGCATATATACCTCACACAGGTTACCTCTGGTCAAAAGCGCATCTCTCAGAATTGTTAGTACGTGTGCAGCGGACAGCACCACTAATACTCTTAGGGCCTATGAAGTCACATCGTCTTCCGCCAGAATGTAGGCAGAGCGACTAGTGCGCATCTATGGACAGGACGAGGAAAAGTTTTATATTCCCAGCTTCGGGGAGAGCACCTACTTTTGTTCCACCAGTGAGCATTTACACTTCTCAAGCTTACTGCTGTACTTCTTCGTAGCACGATGAAATCACGAATGCAGTTTCTGACGCTGAAGAGTGCCGGCCGTGATGCAGACCACATATATGTACCCTCGCTAACGCGTACAACTGACATTCACATGCATAACCGTTTACAACAAGGCATTCTAACATATTACAGGGTAAAAGCGGATTGAATCTGCAAAGGGTTTCTGCATTTGTTGTAACTTTTTTGAATGAATAGGTGCAGATGCGGTTGTAGTATACCTGCTTTAGTACATCAACACTTACTGAAGAGCGGACACGTACGGAAAGAAGTGTGTACAAGCCAACGATGTGTTCCCAACCACGATGACGCCATAGATCTAGAAGAGCGTTCAACGCTGTAGAATTATGATTAGAACGGACACATCTAAAGAGGTTCCTATATCACCGGTAAACCGCTTTGCAACGACAGAAGTAAATCGTTTTTAGACAAACAGTGGGGCAGAAACATGAGTGCGCTGCTGCTACAGGTGCCTCTTTGATAGCATTAGTGTTTATTTACCTGTTTTCCTCAAGTTCTTTACAATTAGGAACCACTATTGACACCATTCCCATTTTTGGAAGCTAAGGTCGTCAAGATCATAATGAAGAGGCTTTCTCAACTACAGTTGCACAGAGAAAGACTACTATACACTCTACACAAGGAACAAATGCAATCTTAAGGTATGCGTCGCAGCACTCGTTTGACTACTACACAAAATAATGGAAAAGC
This sequence comes from Onychomys arenicola, assembly GCA_949786405.1. Taxonomy (NCBI): domain Eukaryota; kingdom Metazoa; phylum Chordata; class Mammalia; order Rodentia; family Cricetidae; genus Onychomys; species Onychomys arenicola. Next base: position 65,491 of record CATKUM010000249.1, on the reverse strand, counting down.
CGGACTTGCCCTGTCATGAGAACTCCTCGCAGCCCTTAAAGTACACGGGGTCACTGTAATATGGACAAGGTCATTTTTTTTCCATCGACTTTCCCATACGGCTGCCCTTGAATGAAAGGAGTGATAGTTTAATTGTTGCGTGAACGTGGAGCAGACGGCTACTTCGTTCGCTCGTGCAGATTGCAACACCATATCTACAGTTCTAGACGCGAAAGACAGAAAACACGTTTTTCTCCTAGCTCCTCAGGTGGAAAACTACCTCGTAGTGAGCCTTTGCTTTTGCATGAAGGCACCAATAGATTTTTGCTATTCTATGCAGTGAGTTAGCACGCTTTACCTCTCCACTGCAGTAATTATGGACGAGCTGCTTGGCGTGCATGGCGGCAAGGCACTCGATTTGGTCTTCCCGTTGCTGCAAATAGTGCGTCAACGAACACTTAAACCGTACTAGAGCAAATTGAAGCGCGACACCACATCTCACGAAACTGCCATGTATCTGCAGTCACGTGTAGTTTTTGAATTCCGGCTGATGCTCTACACCTGCCATTTGCATTCGCATAAGTTTTCAATGACACTGAGACTCCGGACTTCTGTGTTCACCTCGTCATATGTAGTAGTGAAACTGTAGATGAATGCGAGTGCACACAGGCTTACACGTACGTGGCTCTTGTTTTTATTGGCATGTGCCCTACCCGTTTCTACTGGCGTGTGCATGCATTTAACATGCATTCTCTACTCTTAATTTGGGGGTTTAAACAGAAAAAAACGGAGGGAGTCAATCTCGCTGCAGTCTCCCTGAGCTATTTCTGGTTCTCTGGTAATTGTGCAGGTGTCCGAATTCTTCGTTCCGCCTGAATGCAGTCCCTCCATGATAAATGTCGAGGTTTCTGCTACGTGCAGTTGCACTCTCGTATACGCGTCTAACGTTGGACATACGCATAAACAGCAAGCCATGTAGTGTTCTGTGTGAAAGCTCGCACGAATATTGAATCCCGCTCCATTTAGGTGTGTCTCACTACATTGCTCTGTCCCACAAAGCTCAGTGAAAACATCATACACATCAGGAAACACTTGCATCTTCTTGTGTGCATCTGTTTATCAGAAGCGAAGCGAATACGTGGCCGTCTTCAGGCGGGTGCAGGGAAGCGCCCGTATCCTGTGCCACATATGTCAGTATACGTCAGCGCATTTCAGTGCATATTGCGTTAGTGAAATTGTGCTGTTGTCCTGTTATACGTGGGAGGAAAGTATAGATTTGTTTCCCAGAGTCAATGGAGAAGAGCTCCAACTTCTGCCTCTTTCTAAACACGCCTAGCCCCTGCGCGTACGGTGGGATATTCTATTATATCCTCAGCTTTTGCGAGGTCTGCACGCTGCCCAATGAATTATATTCGCATATCGTAATTGCCTATATATAAAACACAGGTCGAAGATTGGTTTGTGTCAGCAGCATCTGCTTGCATATTCTCCATGCACCATTTGATCTCAGTGGTCAGACTTTCAATGCCCAAATCAGCAGCATGCGCTTGCATGTTCTCCGTCCACGATTTGACCTCAGTGATCAGAATTTCTGATGCCCAGACCAGAAAAGCAATGCATATAGACCAGGGTATTCTTGTGGCGTGTCTAGATAGTTAACTAGACGTTGCTTGACGAATCTGGCTATGCTCCTTTAAGTGTGCTAGAGAGTTCTCTGAGTTTATTCTTTTTCTGCGGAGCTCTACCGAAGACTGGTACCAGTTTACCTTTTTTAAATGTGTACTTTTGTCTTTACATGTGTGCCTCCAATCCGTCTCCACGCTGACATTAATTTTCTCCATTGGTGTGAGTTTAGCTGACAAGACGGAGACAGCGTTGTTTGCATATACACTCGCACTGCTTCATGGCCACATAACAAAAGCCCCATATCCTCATGCGCGTGTTAATAGATACGCCTCACACGCAGTACTACCAATGAGTCTACAATTTGTTCTACATTGTACGGCCGTCCACGTTCGTATTTCGCTGACAAGGGGTAAAATGTAACCTCCAACAGATTACCCTATTGAGTTCTTTCTCTGCATGAAGTTCGAGAGTGATCTTTTGCATGCGTTGGCGCACGGCGACGAGTCCTGCAAGAAAAGCAACAATGCAGACAAGGTGCGAAAGCTCGGCACAGTTTCAGCAGGTTCTGGAGTTTCACAGTCGTGACAGAAATCAGTACAATTTCTAGACCAGCCCTTCTGCTAACGTAATGTGAGCTACCGGCGGCCTCCTCATACTACTCTCTGTACAAGTAAGTACCTCTCTCTCTCTCTCTTCCTCTCTATATAAATGTGTTTACTGACGGAAGCTGCGCTCTGAGTTATGTGCGTTGGTGCCACGCTTGCTTGGAAATGAAAGTCAAGAAAGGTGAGGAACGCTTAGGGAGGGCGTCTGGTACAGAAATTTGCAGGCGATGACACGTTCACGGTGAACGCATAAGAGTATTGGTTATCATGATCATAATGCGGCTACAGGCCGCTGCATTGATTGAGTGCTGTATGTTTCCGCGTCAGTGCACGAACTGTGAGAAAGTCTCAATCATTTCATGACTCTCAGTTCCCCGCTGCGTTCTTCAGGAGCCTTTTTCAACTCGAAGCCCACTGTGTAAGTGGGTCAGCGAGAATATCACTCCTAATGCTCTCAGGTATATGTATTCATACAGTCTTCGTCAGACATGACGACTTCTACTTGACAGTATCCACTTTTGTGGGAAAACGCTCTGCTGCGAAAAAGTGGACAGTACATTACTATATAGTGTGCAGATATAACTTTGCGTGGACGCCTCCTGAGGGATACGTTACTGTTCCACAATAATGGCACGGAAGAGAAGAGAGGAGCAGCGCTATCACCGGCAGCAACGGTGATATCTTGCACGGAGCCGCCACACCACCACCACACCACCAGCATGGGCGCAGCAGTCACAGAAGTTACCCACGCAGTAGTTCATCCACGGAAAATGGCTCCATCAAGCAGCAAAGGTTGGGCGCAAGCAACTATAGAAACAGTAGCGCCACGGTGGGCGGAGGACAGCAACGACACCAGGAACAGGTCAGTAACTGCAGTCATGGCAATCATGTAAATAGACTTTCGAGAAACTTACTTTCGAGGGCTTCACAGAGTTGCAATTCCTTTTCTTGTAGTCGTTCCGTTGTGCTGCACCAGTAATCCACATCAACGCAACAGGGTACCATGATTGGGCAATCACTCGCTACTAGCCCCCCTGATGACACGATTGCGTCTAATGTCTTCGTATTTTGCCAACAAGTAGTTAAGTGCTGAAGAACACTTTTCGGGAAAGTCTATGATGTGGACTGTTATCAGCAAAGAGGCACACTCACATCTCTCGAAGACACACACATTTGGAGAATTATAGCTGGCATCACCTAGGTGCTGAAAGTACACAAGCATAGCTGTCTCTAAGATGAACTGCACGCTTGCCTATATATACACATTTGCAGACTCACGAGCTCCTTGTTCGAGCGCTTGTAAATGTAAATACACTCTGTTCAAGCATAAGGCCTTACAGCTGGTGGTATCCTCAGGCCTGAGCCTCTCCAACACGCATACCAGGAGATCGCACTGTGGACGTCACAGGCACGCGGACACAAGCTGGGCCAACTGTTCAAGATTGCGATGGAAAGAAGAGTTTAGCTCACCTCTTGAACTGTGCATGATGAATTTCTTGCGCCGCTTTGTGCAGTTCATCTTGTTCAGACCTGATTGGAATGCAAAGTGGAAACAGTTGCAAACAAAATAACGATTCTGACGAGTACATACCTTCGTATCCCTACTTTTTTTCACTCGCCCGCGGGTTCCCACGGAGACACTTCACTAGTCTTAATTGCAAACTGATGTATCTGTATCTAGTGCCGCCTCTTTCATGGTTCGGAGGCTATTCTGTGGCATGCAGCGTTGAAGTCGTCTAAAGGACGGCTCCACTGGAAATTATGACGTCCAAGCCTCTACTTGCAAGCGCATCAAAGAATGTGAAGAGAAAATGTACTAGCTAACGCAGCTTACTTTTGCTGTTGCAAGCACGTGACCATCTCGCCAGAAAGCCGTTGCTGAGCAGCACGCATAGAAAGGACAGGTTTTGTGTAGGTGTCTAAACTCGCACGTGCGCACCACGTCCAACTACTCAGCATTGCGCAGACGGGATCTTGTTCTCTCAAATGCTAGTATTTGCGTATCTATGCACATACACGCACACGCAGAGAGCTTATGTAGAGTCAGAGAAGATGAGAACGTTTTATGCTTGCTACGCGTATTCCAGCAGATGTAGGGCAGCCCTAGTAGTTTCCAAGTCTTGACCCGTTGGCTTACGCACAGAGGAGGGTGCACAGTTGTTACACAGCTGACGGTTTGCAACTCGAAGGACATAAACTCACGTACAGGTGGACGTACGCATGAATAGTTCAAGGTACAGCATGCTTACAGTACGTCAGGATGGGGCGAGAGTTTGATAATAAAGATGTCGAACGTACGCGTCCCTTCAAGAAGCCAGGGCGACGTTGTTGAACAGACCAGCTTCGATCTTGCACATATACTTATATGGCACTATACCCTCAAGGCTGCGCACTTCTACAGTGAATACAGGACTGCCCACTTTTAGGCGTCGCCACTTCACTGTGGATTTCTGAAAGATTGCTGAACACAAAGCTCACCACATCTTCTCTCTAAACTCTTCACTGGCTGTATTTCACATGATCCCATCTGTATCTAAATGTACGTCTGTATACAGCAACGTATCTAGGCTTGACAGTACTCCGTAGAGTACACTTATACTAATATATACATATATATATATATATATATATATATATATATATATATATATATTTCCACAAACACGTCTACTACAAGACAATCGCTGAACTAGCGCGGACAAGAGGCAGTTCAAGTACTCAGTTGCAATTTGAGGACGTCACAAAGATGCCTGCAGTAGCCCCGCTTTTATGCCGTACTTGTTCGCTAAGACGGCATTCAAGCGCGTAGATCCTCTTTTGAAGCGGTTCAATTTCTTCGCATGGAAGGTAAATCTGCATCACCATCGCATCTCATCTTTTTTACCCGCAGTGTTTTCTTTACAGATGAATACGCAGGCTGCTAGCTACTTACTTGAAAAGGTGTGCCCACAAATGCATTTTACATGCTGCACATCTCACATCCTACCTGCAAACAACATGCGGATCCGACGGAAAACAACACGCAGAGCTCCTCTGTACCTTGTGCACAAGCGTATATACCAAGATACACTATAGAAACACGAGTTTGTGCTCAGGATGCTTCTTCTCCGTCTGCGTCTCGTCGAATATGTTTAGCATCCAGACTTATTTTCATTGCTTCCTAAGTAGCGGTTTTGGTAGAGCTAATATTATCGTTGGAGCTCCACATGCGCCGGACGTGCACAAGAATACATCTATACGCATACATAGCGGCACGTTCACAGAAAAGACGAGGTATGTGGTAATGTATGAACACAAACATACAGATATTTTTATGGTTGGCCAACAGTAGCTCTGTATACTGTGAGGTGAGCCTTAGATTGTCAAAACTTATCACACTACGATCATTTTCCTCTTTAAGAAATTGTGGAAATGGGGTGCGAACGGCAAGCACGACCAGCGCAAGAAGCAACAGGATAATAAGTACATTATGCATCGTGAACAACAAGAACAAAACAATATAAAGGAAACCAACACGAATACGACGAAGAAGTCTCTACGACCGATGAATCTGCAGTTCTGCCATGGCTATTATTACATATCACCCAGCGAAAGAGTGCCTTTCGAAGAAAGGTAAGGCACTCTGTCAGCCCTAGCCATTTGCACAACAGCAGCGACTGTAGAGGTTAATCTAACTGACGGTGAGCCACCACATCTGCAGCAAAGTGCAGAATCACCAGCAGCCATGTTTAGCATAAAACTCAAGATGTGGCAGACAGTCCAGCAGGAGCAATAGCTTGCAGTAGATGTCACGGTCTAGCCAGTATAGGCTGCTGGACGAGCAGTCGCCGGAAGAACAATAAGGTCAGCAAACATGACATTATAAACTGCAATACTGAATCAGTGGCCGCACCACTTTCACCGAATGTCCAGGTTCTGGGGGGGGGCCCTAGGTAACGACTTCTAGAGCTCAAAAGTTGCGCGTGCGTTCTCAAAAATGGCGCTCTTTTCCGATTTGCCATTCTTCCTTCCGTTGCTGGTGCCGCCGAAAAAAATCTTCCGTTCCCTGCAGCGTAAGACTGGTCTCTTGAAACGGGCTCACTACTCTGCATCACTCCGCTTGCGTGCAGCGCGTGTTGCGGCACACGAAAAAGTCTACTTCCTTTTTTTTCTTGCTGATTTTGCAGTGGGAGGCGCTGGCGCTTTTCGGTTTTACGAAGTGGATCATCGTGCATCAGACCACGTGCGCTGCAAAGTTGCGTACGCAGAGAAAAACATATCTATTCAAACTTACGAACGCGTATACGTGTGTTTACCTTTCTGCGTTATAATTGTGTTTCCTGTGACAGACAGTTTCCTATGTCTGTCAGCAGGACACACACGTTCGGACTGAACGGGTTGAAAGACATTTCTCGCCTAGTACATTCTACATACACTCGTAATTTTGAATGAATATATATATATATATATATATATATATATATATATATACAGATAAACGGAGGCTGCGGTTGAGCAGAAGGGGCGTAGTTATCTACAAGGGCTCACTGCGAGAGTGTTGGTTGCGAGGAGATTTGTGCAGTAGTGGTGCGCTTGAGTTATTTCTACGATGTGGTAGACCGCGCTGATCAGTTGTTGCCTTTGAAGGTGCGGCGTGCGCATAATCCAAGAAGTCAGTGTTTGGCCTCATCACGGATTAGCGAGCTCGTGAAATAAAAGTGAATGCAGGTGCAAGAACCAAGTCTTTTACTGTTATTCTACAACTCTGCGCGTATCTACGAATGGAGACACCAAAGTAGGAATGTTGCGTCCAGAGTAGGGTCAAGGGTATTTTTCGTACCAGATAATCCTCAGGCGCATAAATCAGCACGTCAACAGCTTGATTGGGCTCAAAGGCAATCACGTATGGATGGTAAATGAGTCTGCACACATGTAAGTGCCGTTGTGGAGTGGTCGGCTTACGTAGTGTAGTGTGTAAACCAATGGGTAACGGTGTAGTTGGAAGTACTCTGAAAGCAGAGATGAGATCGGAACCTTACGGATGAGTAACAAAATGTTTGCAGTTTCAGCGAGTCGTCCCCGGCTGCAAGAAAACTTCTTCAACAGCAGGCCTTCGTGACGCTCACAAGCAACTGCGCCGTCTGTTTGAAGTTTTCGAAATCACCTGAACCAAACGCGCGGACTGTGGATACACGCGCCTGTTAACATTCGACCTATTACAGTGACGGCAAATCATTATAACAGTGACACAAATTCAGGTGATGCACGTGTACGAATGCACATGGTGACAGTCTTGTAAGCGTGCACATCCACTTGCGCCCATATCTACATGAATACACACCTTTTCATGCGACTCAAGCTGGGGCACCACGGTTCCGGCTACGTCTCTTTGCTTTCGAAACGAAAGGTAACAAACAACCGTGCTTCACTTCTTGACGGATGAAACCGATGAAGGTACCAGACGGTTTATTGGGGAAATACAAGGACTTACTAGTCAGATCTTCGTGACGCCGAGATAGATGCAGGTATTTCTGTTTTTCGTCCACAAGCTGGCGCGACACTTCCGTTAGACTTTGCTGTGCCTTCTGCGTCTGAAAACAGCAAATTCTTATACATAAACTGGAAAAAGAAGGCGCTTTCCGTATTGATTAGAAACCTACTCAGTACGCAGCATAATCCGTGCACCTGCGGAATTCATGGCGACCCGAGCACGACGCGTGAAAAAAGTCACGCGCAAACCTAACCAACTAGTACGTCGAGGCAGTGCATGTTGATACACAAGCTTGAAGGTGGAGTGTCTGCAAAGCCAAACCTTGTTCACCGATAACCTTCACGCACTAGGCTGCAGAAACGTTTCTGTCTATACCCCATTGACTGTGGCAACTTTTTGTAACTCAGTTGTAGGACAGAGAGACAACTCGCGGCGGTTGCAGCTGCCGTCTGCCGGACACTGTGCAACAGCACCGTCTCTCTCGAGTGCACCCCAGCGTAATCTCTTCTTTACCTCGCGTATGCAAGTGAGAATGGCAAGAGTAAATCCAGTGGAAGCTCCATGTATTCGTGTGTTCATGAGACGTACACGCGGCTTTCAACGTTCATCAGTTGCAGATGTGGCCGTTGACAGCCACGGGAGGAAATGTAACACTGAACACCGATAAGACATGTCGCACTTTCCGTCTACACATCCGTATAGGAGTACAGGCAGTATGCCTGCATAATAACAGGCGTTACACGTAAAGTCCAGCTGCAAGAGCTTCCAGCGTTTGTCTCTACCTAGGTGTGCGCGTATGAGAATTCGTGTGTGCGCGTAGTTGAGATCGCGTGTGTGCGCTGATATACGTTTGTCCTAGCATGTTCCCCATATTTCGCAGTGCTACTGGAGAAAGGAGGGGCCTTTTGCATGTGCGTTTGTCTGCATTGATTCCTGTACCATACCTCAACTAGGGACGAAGTGTGGAGAATGATTCTCCACAACACTGTCAGTGCTCCACTGCTACGTCGTAGACTTGCGCTTGTATGTATATATATATATATATATGTATATATATTTGTTTATGTCTCTCCCGCTATCAATCGACGTATGCACGTATAGTATTTTATGTAGATGCAAAATGCTACATTCTTTGCATGAGACATATGCCTATGAACAGTGGTAAGTAAGCACATGCAAAAAACGCGTGAAGATGAGAAGAAGTTTTCTCGGTAGTTGGTACAGGTACACACCATCGAAGAGGTGCGTATATGAGCTGTTCGCTTAATCTTATCTTGGTGAATCACTTGTCTATATTTTCTCAGGCGCCCATGAGAAACTCCTACCTGTTCCTGCTCCTTCAAGACAGCGGAAAGAAGACTTTGCTGATCTCTCAGTTGTGCACGATATTTCTGCAGTTCCACGTTGCAACTCTTCTGCTGTGTTTCTAGCGTCTCTGTACAAAGATCAAAAAGGTCCCTACCGTACACATGAAAAGAAGTGTGTTTTGTGGAAAAACGTTCCCGCGGGAGGACGAGCAGGCCACATAGAATAGTGATGCACGATTTGGTCTCTAGACAATGTTTTTTTATGAGCTGTCGTCATAGCCTGCTCCTTACTGAAAAGCTGGATTCACGCTTGGTGCGGCGCTGCACAGACTTTGTCCAACTTGAACAGCATATACGAAGCAAGCATACTGTCTACATACGTATACACACGGGTGTGCAGACATAGTGCAAACGGATCTGTGCTTCGTGTCCTTACTTATAGTCGCGAACGAGACGTTGAACAAAGACACACTGTATCCAACGCACTAACAATTGGGCGAATACATATACATGTCTGGGGTACACCTTTGGCGCGCGTCTGAATCAGACAACTGAGCGCTCAGCACCGACTATTTTATGCAAACTATTGGAAACCTCGCACTCGCGAAGAACCTTTGTGGGGTGCAGCTTCCGGCCTCCAGAAAGATGTCCTTCCTGCAACCTCGTATGCCGTCGTTGGACTTGCAGATTCTATACTTGTGCCACACGAGCAATTAAGCGAATATTCCCCGAGCACATTTCTTCTATGCATATAAGTGGCCACCGGGGACACTCACACTCTGCTGACGCCATATCTATTTGGAGGGTATGTACTCCAATCAACGCGGTGTGGTCGATTTTCGCAGGCACCAAAGAGCATGATCGAAGCTGACGGCAAGACGTGCAACTCTCAAAACAGGACTCGCTGTTGTTGATACTATCAGTGTGCCTTCGTCCTCACCTATCCTTGACCGTTGCTATCTGCTTCTGTGCAATGTCACAGAAAGCGAACTTCATCTCGTTCGTTGCACTGTGACTGTAAGTGCTTCCTTCAAAGCCCGTGCGCCTTGGACTTCCTGCACTATTCGCTTCAGATTTCAGTTCTGTCCCTGTGCCACGACCACTCGTGATTTACATGCTACTGCCGCTGCGCATCAGATTTGTTGGTAAATGTGCTACAATCACTAGGAAGCACGATTACCTGAGAGTTTCCTAAAGTGATGCAACGCGCCTGATAACGTTCGCGCAGCCACTGCGTCTTCTGTGCGCAGGAGAGCATCGCACGTTTCTCCGTTATACCGTTTGTCAAAGTCTATAGCTCCTGTCAGTTTTTTTGCATCTGTTGCATTCAGAAGAGAAGCAACACTGCGGCTTAACGAGGTCCTCCTGAAATCTGGGCAAATGAAGCGTTTTCTGGTTCCGGAGGCCAAATTATCAATCTGGCGATACTGCTGCTGCCTTGCGCGCAGTAGCATCCACTGTCTCATGTGGCTGCGCACTCCCCTCCTGCTGCATGGTGAAAGACTCAACAACTGCGGCAAAAATCAACAATCTCTTTTGATTGAGCTCCTGCTGATGCTGCAGCACGTGTGCGTCTTGCTGCTGCTGCTGCTGCTGCTGCTGCTGCTGCTCGCGTGGCGACGGGCGCTGTTGGCCCGGCTGCGGTTCCTCCTGCTGTACTTGCTCCATCTCCTCCGACTGTTGTTCTTGCGATTCCGCCTTCTGCTCTTGCTGCCGCTTCTGCCGTTGTCCTTTCGGCACTTCCCCCTCCGACCGTCCTAGCTCATGTGGCTGGTCTTCCTCCTCCTGTGGCTTAGCATGACACTTTAAGTCCGGCGGCCTGTCAACCGGTCTACCTCTTAATTCCTGCTGCTTTGATGCACCTTGCTCATCCTCCCGTTTGTGCACTGAGGCCTTAAAAGAAGTATTTTCCTTCGGTAACGATTGGTCTCCAAGCAATCTGAAAGATTTGCGAGGCCTTGCTGGAGTTCCGTTTTCCCATAGAGTGCAACTTCTTCACGCGATTCTCTAACTTCACCAGGCAGCTCTATGCACGGCGCATCAAAGCACCCGCTGATTTATACTTCCCTCCTGGACTGCATGTGGCACAGCCTTTGAAGCACGTCTCGTTTTCCGTACTGCTGTACAACTCGATGCTCTTGCTGCTCCTCCTCCTCCGCCTCGTTAGACTGCGGCACTGTGTCTGAATGCGGTGGCTTTTGTAGTTGACTGTGTCCTTTGTAAAATTGCATGGCGGTACACAGCTGCACAGGATGTTGTGTGTGCTGCTCTTGTGCCACCTGTGCATGCAGCCGTTGATTTTTTGCATCTTCCTGCGCTCCCTCAGTCACCCGTTGCCGGCACTGTGCGGGTGCCCCGAGCTGCTGGTTCTGTGCATGGGACTCGCTGCATTGTTGCTGCTGAAGTTGCAGCAAGGTATCTTGTTGTCGCTCGAATGGACAGAAGTTATCAGATACCTGGTCTATGTTTTGAACGCACTTGTCTGCTTGAAACTTGCAGTCATTGTTCGCCCTGCTGCTTCGTCTACAATCTGCTCCAATTTTTGGATTGCATCTGCTCACTGACGTTACTTCTTTGCTCGATGTTCCATGTGACGTAGAGGGGCGACTGTGCACTATTCTGCCTCGAGAACCAGAACAGTTCTTGTTAGCCGAAAAAACTCTTGTGGAACATCTTCGGTAAGACGCTGCCGCTGATGCTCGTGCTGCTTCCTTGGTCGACGTGAGTTGTGTACTTGTGATTTCGTGTGCTGCAGCTCCTGCTGCACGTGTTCTTTTCGGTGGCGGGACAAATTTGGAAAGAGATGAGATTTTCCTTGGTCCCGGTTGTGTTGGGGAACCCACAGTTGGTCCTCCTGCTGTTGTCGTTACTGGGGATGCAGCGTGAGATTTGCAGCGGTCAGCGCCGCTTAGATATCCTCCTCTGACTTTTTGAGGCACGTGAATAACACTTTCGATGACGTGACTGCGGCTGTCGCGTACGGTACCCACCATCTGCCGTCTGGGTACGAAAGCTGTAGCCTCATCTGCTGCTACACCAGAAACTGTGGGACTTCCCATCTGGTGACTAGGTGCCCACGAGGATGACGAGGGAAAAGATGCCAGGGAATTCGAGTCATCATCGTGCAGCAAAGAATGTGACAGTTGAGGAAGAGCGGCATAGCAGCTCCGGCTATGGCCAAATAGACCGCCAGCCGGCTGAATCCTCACTGCTGTTGTTCGGGTTAGAGATTTCGCTAGTGCTGCCCGGCTGCTTGTAGACGGTGTGTCCACGTCCGTGGCAGCTGCCGTATTTGTGAACCTGCAGAGACATTGTACTCCCTTATCACAGTAATAATTCAGGAAATTCTCTGCTTTGCCTGACTGAAGCACTTGACTTCTAAAAGGCGGAGAAACTACCACCTTTGACTGTTGCGCAAAAGGTGGTTCCGGCGGAACACCCGCGCATCTTGGATTTTCGACAGAACAAAGCGCATGGCTGTCAGCAGAAACTGCATGTTGCAATGATCGTGCTGCTGGTAGTGGTGTGCACTGTGCAGCATTTTCTACTTCTGTCGTAGACTGCCCCTGCCTCAGCCTGGGCACCACATTAAGAGGGGCGGCACATGTGTGAGCAAAAAGAGGCTCACCAGCAACAGCAGCAGTGATCGCAGCAAAAGTACTGCTAGAGCTACGTGTGGCAGAAAAGACAGCATCAGATGCAACCGCACTCGGAGTACGACGAGCCCTCACAGGTAAAAGAGCCGAAGTATAACTGGTAGACGCTCTAGGGGCGATAATTGTTGAAGACATTTCAGTAGTAGCGTTGACGGTAGGCCGAACAACATCAACGTCGGGTGTATGTGCGTCGTTGTTGGGAGCAGCAACAGTAGGCCGAACAACATCGACGTCGGGTGTATATGCGTCGTTGTTGGGAGCAGCAACAGTAGGAGTAGGGGATAGAGGCACTTCGCTGCTCCAGCAGCTCTGAGGATACGGAGGACTGACAAGGCTGCTTAGAGGACGGCTAGAAGGAGGTCGATTTTGACCAGACGTCTGAGGACTTAGCAGCAGAACTGTAGAAGCTGTTGTCGAAGCCTGCCGGCTGACGCGTTGCGGCAGTGGAGGCTCCCTTTGGCTACTGTTACCGTTTAGCCTTCTACTGCTATTGTGAGCACTGTCGAGCATCCGGCAGGCATTTTCTAGTCTTTTCCTGGTACTAGTGGACCCATCGTTGAACCTTCTTCTGCCGCCCTCCCGCAGCTGGGAACTGCTGTCGTTGTTTGACATGCTGCTGCTACTGTTGCGCACAGTATTGAATCTGCTGGTGTTTGTGCTGCTCGGGCAGGCAGTTCTGCACGAGAAGTATGGACCGTCTGCATTGGAGGCACACTCCTGCTGAAGACCCGGAGTGGATTTCATTATATTACGGCTGGGATAAACGGACCTTATATTCGTGACACGCGCATGCTTCCGTTTCTGCTGAAACGCACTCTCCTCCAACCTATGACCTACAAAAAGATAAGACGGTTGCAGCATATCTCGTGGAGGCACTCTTCTTGCATCACTACACGGTTCCTCACTACCTGGAAGAGAAGCACAATCACATTTCGAATATTGGAAGGTCCCTGAGCATGTTTTGAAAGGACCACACTCCCCGTGTGCATATGCACTTTTACAATTAAATTGAGTCATAGGGAATTCAAGCAACGCCGGTGTGCCCTGGCGCACTGAGGAGAGTCGAAACAAGACGTGTAGAGATTCTTCTGCGATTATGCGTCATTTAACGAATGTGTGCAAATAGCCGCGTACAAAAATATTATCCTATTTAGAAGCCGCACACAGTTGCTCGTGGTAGTTTGGACTGCCAAGGCATGAATCTAGGGTTTGAGACCACAGGTACTCTGCAGCACCCGAACCGCAAATGTTTAGAAAGAAACGAAAAGTGCACCACATAAGGGAATGAATAACAACGCTGTGCAACACGATTTTAGGTAGTGGGAGAGATACTGCGTACTGGGGATACGGATGGACCTGTAGAAGTGTAAGACAAAATCCACGTGTACATCTGGAACAGAATCTTTAAAGAGACATTGGTGAGTAAGAACGGTTCTCGCGAGTGTATGAGGTGAAGGTAGGGGTGACCAGCTTTGGTGTAGTCACCTCGTTGGTGGTCAAACGAAAGAAATAGTGTGTGGTGAATGTCTAAGGCCAGTGCGTAATGACAAGCTTTTGTCGCCTCAGAGCCTGTGGTGGATTGAGCTTGGTGAGTTGTCTCATTGATCCGTACATAAAACAGGAGGAAAGACCGATTTAGTCGCCAATGCGTGTCACACATGTGAATATATGTCTTCGTATATACACGTGTATAAACGTGTACTTCTCAAAGATAAACCCAACTATCCACAACCCTGTGCTGCGTGACCCGACTCACACTTCGACTCCGGTACATTGCCTTTATCAGGCCACCGTTTTTGAGGATTTCATTTGTGGAGGGCGCAGTACCTGTTTTAATTCTCACAGTTGATGAAGGGAGCCTTACGTTGTAGAAATAGCGTACGCCCACACCTGTTACACCTCATCTTACCCGCTCGAAAGTAATGTGAATCCAACAGATGGAGCACCCCTACAGGGTTCGCGTGCAGCGAATCTAGGTCAAAGTTCTTATGCTGCTCAATATCTGGCAACGGACTGCACGGCAGAGAGGACCTAAAAAATGACCCATGAGGCGGCATTCGAGCACTTTCGTCTGTAATTGTGGCATTAAATCAAGACTTCTGTACGTAAGGGGATTTACTTTGCGCATTGTTTATTCCAAATGCTGCACATCTGTACTCTTCACGGTGTTAGAGTACACCATATTCGACCTGGCTCGAGCTGACAAAGTACGCGGTCAGCAAAAGAGGACACTGCATTCAACATAACTGATTTCACCGGTTTTCGCACCTAGTCCTGGAAGCTGTTGATGTTCTTCAGGCTGACAGACAAGTGTACGAGTGCTTTCTTCGATGGGCATTCAAGCGGGACCTTTGAGGAACATAAGTTTTCACTTGCCCATTTTTCTGGCAGGTTTTGCACGGGAAATTCCAGTCGTGCGCTTCTTTGGAGTTCCGACACATGTCTTAGCCAGCAAAATGAGAAGAAAGTCAAAATACATTTAAATTGATTAACGAGTGCAAGGATGGCTATTAACTGCGTTATGTATTGCTGAAAGAAAGCTAGACCACACATAGCAAATTGCCTGCAACAAAAAACGAGAACGCTTTCTCGCGTATGCTATACACGTTCGCAATTACATTGCTTCGTTCCACACTTGCGACAGCCTACGCAATACTAGCCTTACATATTTATTTTTTTTTCTACAAAAGTCTTCCTGTTCACTTCCTCCTTTCAAACCCAGATTTCGTTAGTTAAAATCCTCGCGCAAATAGAATTTTCTTCCCTCCTACAAATGTCGATCAACTTTTCGTGCAACAGCTGGCACGCACTCATAGAGGACACTTTGTAAACTGTGCCTGTAATACTCTTTGCAGCCCGTTGTGTCGGAAAATTCGTGCAAAGGCTTATGTTTCTTATATATAAACTGTGCTGTCTTCCACAGATTTTTCCTGTAGCGAAGGTCTATACTACGCTTGTACATGAATGGAATTGCCAGCTCTGCTTTGCTCTGGACATGCGTTTAAGCGGTCAAGTGAAAACATTGGAGCTATTCCGCTTTTAGACTTCCAACTCAACAACAACAATAGAACATTGTGTGCGTGATAAAGGGAGCGCAACCGCCTAATTTGTAGCAATGGCGGACCTATGGTTACACAGTGGTTGGCTTCAACTGCCTTCTGTGTACACTGAAACCACTCACACTGTCTTGCTCGTTTAGGTACTGCTTCACTTAGACCGTCCCTCTGTGGTACCCTTGATAAATTCGCAAGGTATGTAATTTGGACCTGAGACGCTTTTTCCCGTCCTGTTATAATCAAATGTGATGAGTCAGACTATCGCAGATATATCAGAGAGTGTATGCGACGGAAAATGCCGCCAGCGTGAGAAGTGGTTAGCAAAGACACGTGAGCCAAACTGTTGAGTAAGTATTTCTGGTGCTACCCATCCTCACTTAGCTGTCAGTTTTTTGCGTAGAAGGAAACAAAACACGACGGCGATTCGCTGGGGATGCATCTCCGACACAGTGTCGACGTGATTCGGCAAATGGATTATTCTATAAGAAGTGGGCACGAGACTAAGCATAGAGTGCAGTACAAGAATGGAAATAGGACTGAGATCTGTTCGCCAAAATGTAATTATGAGATGCATTGATCCTGGCACGTAGGCACCCGCAAAGGCACTGCTCAAAAGTTGTCCACGTAAAAATTTTTCTATGCTTCTCTGCATGGGATATCAGGATAGTTGTTGGCTGAAGAGTGCTGCAACGTAGTTCTGACTATATACTTGTTAAGTGTCACTAGTGTGACCTGCTTCTTGAAATTTGTCGTGGCATCGCTTGACACTTTCTTTGGTTGTATCTTCTTATAAACCTACTTAATCGGGAAGTAGTTGCCAACAGCCGACTTAGATACAGCTCTTTTCGTTCGAAGTATGTGCAGATTCAAAATATGCACCAATTTAGGAGTTCAGTCGTGCGACACACAGATCTACTATTGCGTATTCGCATGTTTCCGCCAACTGACGTAAACTGGAACAGTCAAAGCGTGAAGAACCCGCGTTGAATAGTCAAGCCAGAAAGTTTCCTGACAAGAGGAAAATCATCGCAATGTGAGCACTTATGCAAGCGACACACCTCGTAGTGATTGTACAACGGGCTCTCATATTGCCTGGACTCCCCAAGTTTGCACACGGTGGCGCAGAGATGTACATGAAATGGACAAGTGTGCTTCGCGAAGTTACGCCTCCGTGAGAGGAATACTGGAATTTGAAAACGACATTGGCACAACTCTGCGCACGTATACGTGTGCTACGCTTGTTAAGCGGATACAGGAACCGCACAAGACGCTCTCTCCTCTGTAGGCGCATGACTGCCTGCAGAGATGTTGATTGAATGGACAAAATCTATGCGTGGCCACGTGCAGCATCAAGGGTGCTTTCTCCTGCCGTTGGGAGGTAGTTTAGGCATGTTATCTATTTCGAATATGTTTACGCCCGCATACGCATTCAAGTTGTATATATATATATATATATACATATATATATTTTCTTGTTTTCACCTATGTTATTGTTGGACGCGTTTCTCTCTGGAAATAGGTAATCATGATGAAGCTCAGCATGCTCTGAAAAAAAAGGTTACTTATGAATGCCTATGTAGGGAGGTAGCTGTTCAGAAATGACAACGAAATACAGCTGAGATTCATCGAAGACAAACTGTTTTGCCCATGATGCCAAGCTTCACTGACATGAATAGTTCACAGATACTGTTCTTCTGCCGCAACCCATACGGATATATATATATATATATATATATATATATATTTATATATGAGGTTGCCTCTGCAATACGATGTACACATACGATGATTCAACATTCCGGAGGATCTTTAGCTGCAGACTTCTTTATATCTCACACTCGCCGGAGGTACACGTGCTTTTGAATGAAAGACAACTTAGTTACCGTCGCATCGACGTCTGCTGTCTGAAGCGCCGAGTCTGGTGTCCTTGCACGTAAAACGTGTCACCAGACCAAGAAACCGCCCTTTCGGAAAAGGCCTGTTCCTATGGAGCAGCACAAGTTGACTGACTACGCTCCATTCGCTTTAACCGTACGGTGGAGACAAACAAAATTTGTAATTCTACATCTGCTGCTTTCTCCACATCCTGTGGGATGAATGAGTTTCGACATGTTACTGTCTCCTCCTCGGTACGGCGCCGATGCCTGCGCCTTCTTCCATCCGTGCATCTATGCATAAATATAGGTAAAAAGAGAGAGAGGGGGAGAGAAAAGGACCTGTGTGCATACCTGCGGGCACACCGAGGTTTCACATTAGAGGTATACATCTCACACGTATGAACGACTGACGTATAAAATATGTATCCCTGTGTATACATATGTGTGTATGTATATGGACAAGCGCTACACATGTTTATATACAATCAGAGACTAATGCATGTACTACGGCGTAGACCAGTCACCTGCGTACACATTTACACTTATAGTAATCGACGCGGATAGCGTTGAAAGCTCATCGGAAATGATAAAGACAGCGATCGAGCGCATAAGCTCGCTGCTTGACGCATGACTTTTTGCAGTCAGACTCTCTTCTTTCTCTCCACTCCATAGAGGCTGGGGAAGGCAAGAACGGACAATACGATTCGTGACAACTGCTGCAAATCTTCCCCGGAAAATTTTGGCCTTCACCAGGAAGGTTTTGTCACTCTGAAGACTAAGCCTACTCACCACGATTGTCGCACAACCGAAAACATCTAAACCTCTTCGTGTATATACATATTTACAGCTATCTCTACACATCTATATATATATATATATATATGTGTCCATTTACCTGTATGTATATATATATATATATATATATATATATATATATATATATATATATATACTTATCTACATGTAGATATGTGGCTGTGTTTGTATACGGGGCCTGCAGAAAGGCATGCATGTACCTAGTACGGTGTATGTACTAACGTGTGCGTATACAGTACATTCATTGAGGCATATAGTTATGGTTGGAGCCGGATGGATACACGGAAAAACGTCTAAATTTGGTCGACGTTCCACTGTATACATGTCCTAATGAATGCAACACAGCTTGTGGGGAGCAAGGATACGCACGCACGTACACATCTCTTCGCACGGAGTGCTCTTCCTAAAACACATGCGCTCGTATCCGACAGAAGAAGAAAGCAGAGGTAGCAGCCCTTGCAAGTCACGCGCATGATCAACATGAACAGGTGACACTTGACGTGTCTGCCTCAGTCCAGCGGGAGTGCGAGGAATGATCTTTGCACTCACATTGTCGGTCAGGGGAAGACGCGGCAGAAGCAGCACGCAGAGGTGTTGGAAACAAGACGCTAAGTAGTAATGGCAAGTTGTAGCAGTGGGAGTAGCGAGAAGCGCAAAGAGCAACACAAGGAGGAATGCTGTAGCTAAAACCGCAGGCTGTTCACAAGCACACACCAGATATTAACCTTTGTATCCAGGTGCGCCTGCAGACAAATACGCGCCTCTGCACATAGAAAAAAGGTAAGCAGCTAATCGAGCAACGCTCGCAAAAGTGGAGTACAGTGGTGTGCCTTAACTGTGGCACTTTACTATTTCCTTTCAACGAGAGGCCTCAGTATACTAGTGCGCTCCTCTTTGTGTTGTCGCTACATTGAATGTAACGTGAATACACTTTTACATTTGTGAATATGTCTATATCAGTATCGACCACCATATCTGTATTTTGCGCTCTCTCTATGTATCTGTAGGTGTAGATAGGTAGTATACGTAGAAATATACAAGTATGTATACGAAAAGATCGAAGACGTGTAGGCTGCCTCTGTATATTAGCTAGACATATTATATGTAGTGGTATTACCTATGACATGTTGTATACACTTATACAAGCT
>CATKUM010000249.1:12500-45751 GCA_949786405.1 Onychomys arenicola | reverse complement strand
GACTACTACGACTTGGCGCGTTAAGAGGAGCAGTAGCCGCAGGAGTAGGTCCGCAGCAACGTTATCAGCCGCAGCATAATGATGAGGCCTTCCACAGACACTCATATTCCGTCCTCGAGCACTGAGAGCAGCGACAGTTGGGAGACGAACGATGTCAGCGCAGCATCAACGGTAGAAACTGCAGCAGTAGTAGCATACATTTTTTTTGGACAACGTGCACGACTACAGATGGGTTGAGCGAGAGCCGCAACGCCAGCACGTCTGCACACTGCAAACGGCACCCCCAACTGGAGTAGGAGTTGCGTTTACATACCCGAGTAAATCAGGATTACACAGGTGCCCCATAGCAAGCAATCTCTATGGCATCACCGAGACACGCAGGAACCAACTGCAACAGCAGCACAGACAGGTGCGCTGCAGCACCAGACAGCCATAAAGTGTCACCCGTTGCTGCGGCACAACCTGCAGGTGAGCGGTGGGAACAAAGTGAATCGAATTGTTTCACCGGGAGACAGAGTATTTGCCCCCTCAAGAGTGAGGATGGTTCTGTTTTGGCGCAAGCAACGGAGCAAGGTTTTAGAGATGTTGTTCTGGCATTATGAGTGGAACACCCTAGTCTTACGAAATGCAGAGGCGTTTCTCGTACAGATTCGACTCTGCTCAATATACTTTTTGGGGAAAAAGAAGCACACGGATCGATGAGGCAAATCCTTATGCGCGTATGTGTGACTGTGTATTCAGAAGAACTTAGGAGTCACAAGTGCTTAAATGCGAATATACCTCATGCCAATTGACCATGCAAAGCTGTACGGGCAAACACACTATATATCAAGTCTGCATCTGCGTATCTACAGACGTAAGCGCACCTCTCTGCGTCATGTGGCCACTCCATCATGCTGCAGAAATACTGCAGGGAGTGAAGTAGTCACCACGAGGCAGAAACAATGTAAATTTGAGAAAGATATTGTCTTCTTCAGTAGTACACAAGTATACTGATCCAGAATGTTAAGGAATTTCGCAGCCGGGCAAGAGAGTTGTTAATTTGATCTTGGGGCACCCGAGGAGCTCGTAACTTCCGTGAAACATCAACTTAGGTCGATTAACTCTACACATGTAAAACATATCTTTTCTTCTTACGAAAAAATGTCACATTCGTTTGTGCACAGCACGACAATTGTCCAGAACTCTCTTCTGCCCCCGGGCAACTTCTCTGCCTTATCGTGTTTCTCTGCTGAAGACGTTTTAGGTTTTGTAAATGAGAAATACCTTCTGAAGAATGGGTCGTGCTCTGCTATTTCAGATATTCAAAATCTCCAGCAGCGAACACGCGCATATGCTTATGGAAGTAGTTTTCGATGTAAAGTTGAACGTCCGAGCTTCGAGAAAGCTTACTAGGTCAGGAATAAATAGCTAAGCTATACGAAGCGAAGTATTTTTCCTGTGGACTCTATTTGTGAGAGATCGATCACTCTACTCTACAGAAGAAACCGCGTCGTCTGTACGGGAAGCACTTCATCATCAAAGCGAAAACTACCTAGGAATTGTTCTTATATATGTGAAGCTCAAGGACAAAAGATTACAAAGAGAAAAGCGTAAACGAACAGAGGTGTGAACGCAAAAATGTGCGAAGGTTGTCAGAGAAAGAAGCACAGGGCGGATAGACTTTTGTACGGAGGATGGGTAGCCTTTAACACGTAGGATGAAGAGCTCCCCTATTTCCAGCTTTGAGATTGATGAACTCTCGCTATAAACCACATTTCCTGCATTGTCCGAGTGAGCAAAAAGCCTGTAAGATCTATCCACAACAGGGGGAGTTTGCAGACCATAAGTTTTTTGTGCTTTTTAATTTCTTCTCCGCATTCTTCGAAGTTCGAAGTCCAAATATCTCCACATTAGAAGTTGGGACCACGAAAATGAATGGATTTTTGTGTTTCCAGAATACTGATACCTTTCTGCTGAGACAAATCAAGACGACGTCAAGGGAGACCGGAGTGTGAGTATTCGTCAACACGAAATCAACGGAGTGTGTGCAGAATTACTCTTCCCGTCTCTGTCGCGTAAAATCTTGCTTCTTCTCGATCAGCGTCATTTCTTTAGACTAGCCAGAAGATAGGTGCAATGCAAACAAGCTACGTGCTTACCCAGCAGCTCTATCGTTGTGCGTATATGTGTAGATGCGTCCAACGTTTGTTATAGATTTTAAAGTGCACGAGCAGCGACTTCTCACTTACTCTTCGCATTTGTTTCGGAGTTCCACCTGAACAGGTGAATAGAGGAAAATCATGAGTACCAGTCGGAACGTCGACCCTGATTACACTTTTAGAAATGGTTCTTTTGTGGTTTGCAAAACTGCCTATCGGTGAGTTCCTTCTTTTATCCGGCCGTTTAAACAGACCCGAACAAATACAGTAATAGAAAACACATTTCCATGTGCATATATATAGATATATATTATCGATAATGGTCCCGGACGTCGTCCTTGAAACATATACGAAGAGGAACGACACACATAAAGCACCCGCAATGGATGTACGTTCACAAAGGCCTACCTTTCAAAGTGTCATGCTGACATCTTTTTCTCTCTCCTGCTGCAGCATGCACACCAACGTATAGACGCAAACACACAAGAAGAGTTTCTATAGACATATCTTTGTGTATGTCTTTAGATGAACGATCTGGTTGTGTGCGGGACACAAAGGACAGGAACTCGAAGAAACGCGATCTGTGAACCTTGGATACGCTGACGTTTCTCTATTTGTTATCGTGCTCGATGCGAAACTACGTTTTTTCATCATTAAAGCGCGAATGCAGCTGTTTTTTTGATGTGTACCAGGCAGCTCTTCTTTGAACCGGCTAAAGCGGGCACACTTCGTGGATACACAACTATACTATTATCGAGACGTCTACGCACAGGAGCACAGGAGCACAAGCGCGTTTACAGAGAGGAGTAATGTGCCATATTGTCACACGTAGTTACTCAGCAGCAGCAGGCATTTCAGATAAAAGGAGGAATATGAAAGACACGTCGAACAGAATGCTCTCACGATTCGTATACATATGTCCAGGCGTACACAGCTTAACCTTCCCCAATACGTACAAGAATCTGCTCGCGTATGCGTACACATGCATATCACACAGATATGCGTACGCACGTTTACAGAGAGACGAAATTCCCACATGCCCCAGGATACATGCGAAAACAGAAAGGCAGCCAGCTAAAAAGTCGCGCAACGAATGGCAGCGCATAGTTAAGTCCATAGTTGCTGCTGCTGCCACTGCGCTCGTCTCAGACCCAGACGCTCGGCAGCAACTGCTGCGTGCAACGTAAGAAAACGTGTACACCCTTTCCACGAATGCACGCCTCAATGCGTCCTTGGAATGCGAAGAAGATGACGTCCCATTGCACAGGTGACCCTCAAATCCTACATATATATATACACATTTGTACATATACGTATACCCAGAACAGAGATCTCCAATTAATACATGTATATACGTCAGGAAACATGAGTGCCTATTTGTGGTCTCTCTCTACCTGTCTGTCTTTCTCTACATACATATACGGTGAAGAGAGACATATGCAGAAGACGTAAATATCAAATAGGTGCAGACGCGCAACTTATGGGAGTCCAGATCGATACGGGCTGGCGAACAGGCGATATGTTCATATCTCCCGAGCAGGTACACACGAATCTCCTGAAACAAGGACTGGAGACAAACACGTCCAAGTTTAAAAAAAGTTGCTACATGCGTACTTTGAATGTAAAAAATGTCAGCGGCACGACGCCTGGAGGGACTCAGACCAACAACATAGAACCCATTCTATGCACACACACATAGGCGTGCGCTCACATGTCCACTTACTATATATATATATATATATATATATATATATATATATATATATATATATATATATGTGGTAACGGTGTCCCATAGGGTATTGATGGAAATAATGTAGCTGAAACAGACTCATGATCTGCCATGAGAACGACGAGCGAGTGCGGCGAGAACAGTTCTCGAGGCACGCTGCACAGGCGCTGGTCCTCGGCTTCTGTCTGCCGCTGCTGTGTCCGCCGCTCCTGCGTCTTGTTCCTCGAGTCCCCCTGCTACCCGTGCTTCGTCCGTCACGTGCAACTCTTCTGAGGAAGTAGCGGGAATAAAAAAAAAAGCAAAGAAAAAATCAGAAGATTCGATGCTCGGTAGCTGTATTATGTCTATACACGATATATATATATATATATATATATATATGTATAGCTGTATTATGTCTATACACAATATATACATATATATATATATATATATATATATATATATATATATATGTGAAATCCAGAATACATTTCATCATGCTGGAATGCAAGCACGCGGGCGTCATTACATCAAGTGAAGGATTCGCAGTCGCCCCTAGTCAACACATCCGCCGTCATATCGGGCCCCTTTCATTTCTGTCTTTTTATCACAAATAAGAACATGCAGCTGGAATACACACTCATACATGTGCCTGAATAGATACAATACACAGCAAATGCCCAATATACCACAACTGCAACGACCTATTTATCTAATATCTATTGATATACACCTCTGCGAAATATATGTGAATATATATATATATATATATAGATAGATAGATAGATAGATAGATAGAGAGAGAGAGAGAGAGAAAGAGTAAAATACTACTACGTAAATGCGCATATTTCTCCGGACGTAAGCAAGCACAGACATGCAAGTATCTTCGTGTATAGCACGTGTGTTATTAGGAAAAGTGCATGTCCTTGTCCCTGCGCATCATACTCCTGATCATCCTTCTCCTCCCCTTCTTGGCTCGTTGCTTCTGTAATATATAGATGACTATTCTTGGTGCTGCAGCTCTCCTTCAGCTCTTCCTGCATGTTACGGTTGCATTGACGCTACGCCCGTGAGACCTCCAGCAGCAGCAACTCTAGCGAAGCAAAAGCCTCACCGTCTGTTTCTACTGGCGGCGCTGGAGCCCGCTGCGCAGCAGCATCAATGAAGCGCTCCAGCAGCACGCTTGGTGGAGCAGCGGCATGAGACGCTATAGCTGCTTCTGTTGGAAGCAGCAGGAGGTTCTGTTGCGCACCTCTGTCTATCGCTAGCGCTGAACTGCTGCTGTTCCTGCTTTTGCTGCGACAGAAGAGCGTCGCCAGCGAAGAAGCAGGTGGAGCCTGCTGCTGAACAAAAATCAACAGAGCACATCCCTTGAAGGCATACAAATGTTGAACTGCAGCAAACAGCAAACGCAGATGAGCCAGGGTCGCGAGGAAACGCATGCAATAAAAATGTCAGTCACTACTACAGCTTAGTGAAGCAGCAGCAGCTGCCACTTCGATTCTCTGGCTACGCGCATGCACGCCTCTCGCGCTGGAGACAGTCAAGAGATTCAGAGATTAAAAAAAAGGATGAAACGTGAACAAAGCTCCAGAGGACTATCGCTAGATAAATGACCAAAAGAAGAGAAAGGGAAAGAGGAAAAAGATACATTTTTCTTTCCGCCCACTAAGCTACATATGGCCTGCACATATAGACATACATGAGGTATAAGTATGCATGTGCTATATATAAAAATGAAGATTCACTCGGAGATCTCCTTTGGCTTTTTCCTTCTGTGGCCATTAGTCGCTGCAGCATGCAGCGAATATGATAAGGAGGTGCACAGCTTGACATACACGAGCGAAAATACATCTTTCTTGCTGCTTCAGTATTCTTGCTGCTTCGATTCTCAGCCTGTATGTCCTGCTGTCTCACTCTACAGCTAGACACATACAAACCTCCTCAATCTCTAGATGCACGATATAGACGATGTGCGTCTCTGTGCTGTACTGGAGCCTGCTGCAAATCCTTTGCTGCTCGAAAAGCTGTGTCGTCCAGTGCCACCGCATGCACACACATCACCAAAGAGAGCTTACGTCTTGTGGAGCTGAAATTCCTTTCTCTATTTGCTGCTTGACATGCTGCAGGTGCAGCAGCTGCTGCAGCGGTCGCTGCCGACGTGCTGGAGTGCTGTCCTCCAGTTGCGAAGCAGGACTTTCAAGCATGTGGATTTCAATGTCTCCCTCTGCTGCTGCTGGTACGAGGAGTTCTTTTTCCTGCGCTGAATCTGCTGCTGCTGGTAGTCGAGCTCTCTCTGATGCTGCTGCTGCTGCTTTCTTCGTTGCTGCTGCTGCTGCTGCTCCTTCAACGACAGATACTGTCTCTTGCTGCATTTGTACAACATCTATATGGTACCCTGCTGTGAGCAGCATCAGTGTGCTATTGTGGGCCTCGTAAGGTGAAGAATTACACGAAGGAATTTCACTTCGTTGACTCCTCTCTACATCTTGGCTTCCTCCTGCTGCTGCTCCAGCCGCGGAAGGAGGAGGAAGAGGCCACGCAAATGCACCAGCAACAACAGCGTCATCTGTCCCACGACGAATCTGCTGAAAAACACATGCCACCTCTACTCGCTCCAAAGCTTCTTCCTGTCCTGTTGCTCCTGCTGCTGCTTCTGGTGGAACCACTTTTGCTGCTTTTGCTGCTGCGTCTGCTGGGTGTTCTCCTGCTTGAGGAGCTGCTGCCTCAGCTGCTTCCAGCGGTCCAAGCACGGGCTGCAGAGGTAGCAGGGGGTGTCTGGTAGCAGCAGCGTCTTCAGCAACAGTTTTATTGATGGAGCGAAAGGCGTAGACACGTACATCATGCACCGGTTCCCCGTTGATTGACGAGGTAGCAAAAAAAGGAGCAGCAGCATCAACAGCAGGGGATCTGGCCCGTGCTCTCCTACTGCTGCTATCTGTCTTGCTGCTGCTGTCAGGATAAACTGCGGCAAGCACCACTCCAAACTGCTGCCCTGGGCCCGGCTCAACGAACAAGAAGTCGATCAGGGAGCCTTCATCTGCATGCAAAACAGTCATTCATACACGTACAGCAGCATACATCCACGGGTGCCTCTTAATACATACGTACGACACCTCCCTACAGAGGGGAATACTGCGCGTTCAGTCCACACATATCTATATACACGGTGCACATGCACGTTTATCCACATGTCAATTAATCTTTCTCTCCCGCTCTCTCCCTGCATACGTCAGGAAAAACATATATATTCTCTGAGCAAGCACACATAATTACGTATGCGTATACCCTATGTTATTGATAGTCTATGTATATATATATATATATATATATATATATATATATATGTATATATATGGCCTGATTCCAAGGAAGTTCCACAGACTTAAATGGTCTTTTAAAACTTCTCCACCGCTTTCGATAAGACGCAATGATTTTTTGACAGAGCATGTATACGCAAATAATTGATCTTGAAATCACTATACCACGCTTATTGTTACGCAGCGCCTTGACAAAGACTGGAGAGCTCTTACCAAGAAACGTCGCATATATATATATATATATATATATATATATATATATGTATGTATAAGACGGATACAGTCTTTGAAGAAAGACAGAGGACAAAGTGTTAGTGTCTTCGCCTGCGCAGAGGGAGCGGCCCGTGAGGAGAGCATATCGGATTGCTGCACGGGCTTCGTACGGTGTACATTCACCGGAGAAGCAACACTCTCTCACCGTGCAGAAAGGATTTCATCCAGCACAAGGAAAACGAAAGAAGATCGTAGATGAAGACAACGGCAGCAGTCGCAGCCACAGCATGCATTCCAAATATTCCTTCTAAGAGCCCCAGCTGCTCGCACTTCTCCTCGGCGCTACACAACATCAATTTGCTTCTTCGTTCCTCTTCCACGCTGCTGCTGTTCTTGCTGCCTTCCCGACGGCCGTCCCTCCTGGCGCTATTTCTGCTGCTGCACCGAGAAGACTCTGAAGCAGCACCAGAAGCAACACCTGAAGAAGCTGCAGCAGCGTCAGCAGCAGCAGAAGCAGCAGCAGCAGTAGGGACGGGAAGGAAATGAAGGAGATCGAAAGAGTGTGGATTCCAGAGGGTGAGGAGTCTTCCATGGGAGATGACTAATAGGGAAGCGTCGGTGCTCAAGGCGCAGCAGAGGGGCTGCATGCATCGGAAGGAGCCTTCTAAAATACACGAAAAGAAACTGTTGTTGCTGCTTCCGCTTGCTCCTTCTGTGGTGGTAGGAGACGGAGACACAACCTCCCGCCAGGCTTTGAATGTCGTATCCAAAGAAAGAGAAAAGAAAAAGCGTGGCATCTGCATACGTTCAGCACAAACAAATCACCCCATGCACATTGCCCGTGATAGAAACTTTTTAATACAGACACAGAGACCCCAACGGATGGTGACGACCACATGCCTACTTCACACAAAAACAGTCTACCCTCTTTCTGTATATATATTTCCAGTTCCATTGACTGCAAAGATGAAAAATCAACAGGAAGAAGATCACATAACCAGAAAGACACGAGAAGACACGCAGAGATCTCGAGAGATGAAATGCAAAAAATCTAAACGTCATCATAGTCTCGTTATATACACATATAGCTATACATATATTTATATATATCTATATATATACATATATATATATATATATATATATATATATATATATATATATATATGTATATACAACGTATGCGCACACACGGACACGCAGAGACCCCTACAGATTCATGTACAAGGTTTATCGCATAAACTACGCTTGCGTCGAGGCACATATACATATCTATTTGTATTTCCCTCTATAAATCTACCTGCATATACATCCAGAGATGGACCCGGCAAGGACGCGGTGGGGGATGAACCAGCAGCGTTAGAACCTAATAGACGCAACATTATCTCACTGTGGTATAGACATGCGCCCACCATGGACGAGATTGGAGTTGACATGTTAGACGAAGTAGAATTGAAAGAAACTGAAGAAAGAAGGGGGGTGAAAGAAATATATTCGCTGTGGCTCGCTGAACACAGACACGCAAATCCCTGGATTGAATGATGTCCCACACGCAAGACGCCCATACTCGAACAGCAGCACAGACATCGATGTCGCTGTTGAGCGAGGATGAAACGAGAATGCAGGCGTTTAAATACACCCGCTGTTGAGGGAGGGCGAATTGTGGAAGCTGGAGTGTCCGTACATCCGCTGTTGAAGAAGGACGAGTCGTGAAAGCTGGAGTGTATGTAAATCCGCGGGTGCGGGACGATGAAGCATAACTCTTTAGTATACGTACGCCGGTAGCAAGAGAGATAGCGCCCCACAGCAGCAATGCCACAAACAGGAGCACCGGAACACAGCAGTAGCACCAGAGAGAGCAGACACGGCTGCAGCACGGGACGAGAGGCACGGAGGTTCCAGCTGAACTGCGAGCAGTAGTAGCAATCATGAGGGCCCCCTGAAAACCGGCAGTTGTAGCCGCAGCAGCAACGCTGCCACGACAATGGAGCTGGTGTGAGCTGAGCGCAGTAACAATCAACAGTAGCAGCGGTGGCGTTCCCAACAGTATACGTCGTAGATGAGTGCAGCACACGTATTGACTACAAGAGAACCTAGAAACATATAAACAGCTAAAACCATACTTTGGAGTGAGGCTGCAGCGCAGTGATTTCATTAACATGACAATCTTCGACGCGCGTTCGCAATACAAAAGGTTCAGGCCTTGCTTCCTCTGATGCTGTCCCTTGTTTCCCCTCCTGTTGGTAGACCCAGAACGACAGACAGAAGCTCCGTTGCTGTGGATGGTATATAAGTTCATCCTCTAATCGAAAGAGGTCTCTTTGATGATTGCTGCTCTTGCCAGTGCTGCGACAGTCGCGCAAGGTCTGAGGTTTGTTGCGCAGTACCGCTGCTTCTAATGCCTTCGTATCTTGGAAAGCAGCAACACAGTCTCGTGTCTCTACAACAGCAAGACAGCTGCAGCAACAGTCAGCTGCGGCCAGCTGCGTTTGCCACGTATGGCCAAACGCTTCGTTGATGCGGGAGGCATACATGCGATGGGGTCTGAGCAGCAAATGCAGCAGGTGGTGGTCGGTTCTGCTGTCGTAGATCTGCAGCCGCGAGCCTTGAGTTCCCAGCAAAAGCGTCCCCTCTGTTTCCTTCCCTTCCTTTCCATCCTGCTGTTGCTGCAGCACTCCTCGCTGGAGAAACCACGGCGTATGTACACCGCGGCGCTGCAGCAGCAGCAGCTGCTGCTTGGCAGCGGCAGCAGCAGCAGGTGATGAGGTATACGAGGGAAAGGACGCACAAGGCGAAGAAGCAGCAGCTACAGCGTAGAAGAAGGGCGACAGCGAAAGGGGACAAATGAAACAGCGAGCTCCTGCTGCTGTATCTTCTTCCTGCTGCAGCAAAATCTCTTTGGCGATCGAGAAGGCCATGGCATCTCTTTCAGCAGCAGCATGAACTGTCGTCAAAGACTTCTGCGAGCGTGTCTCCTCGTTGCCTAGGACATCCTCCACTGTGGCTGCTGGCTCCTCTTCTGTCCACGCCACTGCACGTCTTGTTTGCTTCTCTTTCCACAGCCCACACTTGTTTTTCTCTGTTGCTGCAGCGAGCGCAGCTAGAGCAGCCCTCGCTGCTGCAGCAGCAGCAGCTTCTTCTCTCGGCGAAAAGAAGAAGTTGGAGATTGGGATATCGATGCCCTGAATAACCCGATCAACGCGTAAATAAAACGTATCAACAAGTTTGATCGAATTATCAGCACAGCTCACTGCCGCCCATCTGCTGCTATCTCCTTCCCGCTGCTGCTGCTGCCCTCCACCTGCTCGTCCTCCTCCATCAGCTGCTGCAGCAGCAGCACAGCTGCTGATATGAAGAATAGGAGCTCCTAGACGAGGCAGAAATTGCTTCTGAAACGCGTGACGCATTTGCCATAGAACAAGGACGCCCTCTTCCCCACCAGAGAGCAGTAGCAAACCATCAGCGGAGAATGCTAGAGCAGCAACTGCATGCGCATGCCAATGCAATACTGTGCTGGCAGCTACAGCGCCATGTCGCTGCAGCTTCTGCGCATTCCCTGGCGGCTGCTTACGCGTATCGAAGAAGATACCAGGCGATAGTGCATTATCTGCATTCCCCTTGCTCCATACTACGTGACGCACGCGGGCCAAGACAGCAGCGGCTGCTGTGACTGTTGCTGTGGCAGCAGGGCGATCGACGGCAGCAAGCAGCCTTGCAGCAGCAGTAAACGATCGCGCCGACCGAGAGATGACAGAAGAAGTACGCGACTTCGACGCATCGAAGGAATTCTGGAAAGAAGACGCGACAGCAGCACGCAGTGCAGCAGCAGCAGCAGCAGTGGCTTCCGCAGCAGCAGCATCACAGTAACAACAGGAGACGGGCGCTTCTTCTCTTTGAACATTTGTTTCGCAGTCTTTCACTGTTGTCTCTTCTACGCAGTTAGTCTTGGAGAGTGCTGCTGTGGGTGTCTGGCGAATGGCCTGATGGTCCACTGACAGCGAGCAGCAGGTTCCTCTGTCTTTGCGTTTCGTCTGCTGTTGCACCTGTCTCTGCTGCTGGTGGCTGTTGTTGCTGGGAGACCGAACCCCAGCAGCAAGAAAGCGCTTCGAAGACAATCCGAACCACAACGCAATGCGGCCGCGAAAATCTCCCGCAGCCAAGAACTGATCCTCTGGATGAATCACGATCTGCAGCAGCTGCTGATCATGCTGCAGCACCAGAAGGCGCTCTTGCGGCTTGTTATAAAGCAGCACCTGCTTCCCACAAGCAACTGCAGCGTACTGCCCGCTACTGCTGACAGTAAAGGCAGTTGGAACAGCAGTGAATCGAAAGAGCTGATGCCCACGCGCCTCTCGTTGCATCTGATACACGACTGCGACAGCAGCAGCTCCGACGTCCATAACGTCCACTTGCGCTGTCTTCATCGGCATTGCTGCTGCTGCTGCTGCAGCATCGCACTCTTCCGCTGCTGCTGCTGCTGCCGCCGCAGGACCCCACACAGAAGACTCTGCCGCAGAAGAAGAAGAATGAGAAGATATGGATGACGTAGATGATGAACAACGCGCTGCAGAAGAAAACGCAAAAGGACCACCCGCCAAAGATGAGGAAAGAAGTCGGTTTCGCTTCTCACGCAATGTCACCCGAGAGAATCGAGCAGGCAAGCCTGCTGTTGCTCCTTCTTCTTCTACTTCTTTCTCGTCTTCTTCTTCTTCTGGTGTTTCTCGTTCTGTTGGGTCTTCTGCTTCTGCTGCGTGGAACCCAAGAACGGTTTTCAGCAGAAGAGAAGGTGTCTGCTGCAGTAGCTTTTTGCTATCGGTGTAGCAGGCCAGCACTTCATCGAGTTGCATTGTACAGACACCGTAGCAACAGGAGAAATGACGAGACCTTGTGCTGCTGCTTTGATGATTTCTGCTGCTGATGCTCTTTCTTTGAGGCATTGCTGCTTTCACTACCGTCTGCTCCCTCGTTGGTGTGTCTCCGACTGCTGCTTCTTCTTTCCTCTGCTGCTGCTGCCCGTCCTCTGCAGCCATCTGCAGCAGCAAAAAGACTTCCCTCGTAGCAGCAGCATAGGCAGCCCCAATGATTGGCGTATGGAGACAAATCGTTAAGAGTTCATTATTGCTGCCACGCCCCCTGGCAGCCCCGCTGCTTATACTGCTGCTGCTCCTGGTGATGCTGCTACTGCTGTGCTTCTCTTTGTTTTCTCTTGAGGCAGCAGCGGCATCATCAGTGCCCACCGATCTGACCTGCTGCTTTCTTCCGCTGACTGAACGAAGATGCTGCTGCTGCTGCTGCTCAGTCATATGCAGCAACTGCTGCTGCTCCAGTGCATGCGCAGGCGTCCACCACAAGCGCAGTGTGCCGTCCAGCGACGCAGTCAAACACAGCGACGCTGCAGCAGCAGCAGCAGCACGAAATTGAGCAGCTGCTTCCTCCGGTAAAGGCAATATTGCAGTTATCTTCGCATAGAACAAAGACATACAACAGGAAGACAAAGAGAGAATGAGTGCTGAAATATGCTGGCGCAAAAAACTCGCAGTGCGAGAGGACAACCGCAACTGCAGCAACAGCAGCAGCGCGGCTGAAAGCAGTATCAACAGCAGCACAAGAGGAATACCGGATGCATGCCTCTGCTAAACCAGAAGCTGCAACAACGAAGGCAGTCGCCTCAGCAATATCAAAACGTCCACATCTCACCAAGGAAGGAAACACAGGATCCGCAGCAACGGCAGCAGCAAGAAAGAGAACAGCAGATGTGACAGCAACTGCACTGAACGGCGCACAAAATATTGCAACTGTTCAGCCGCAGATGTTTCAGCAACAGCAAAAGGGAACGAGCCAGTCGCAGTATGAGCCAGGGGGGAGTCACAGCAACAGCGTCAGGAGCGAAAGGATCTCCAGAAGCAGTAATAGCAATTGCAGCAGCAGCAGCACGGAAAGGAAAGGCACATCAAGCAACAATCAGAGACAAATTCCTGGACATTCTTACACCCGCAGCAGATGAAAAAGAGAAGAAAGAAACGCCAAGCACCCACCCTCACACATAGGCGCGTTATACTATGATATATCTATCGTATACATATGTCTCTGGATATCCAGTCTATACACAAGAGATAGGTGCGCACAGATGGAATTACAGTGAAGGGGAAGAAATATGGAGCCTGCAAAACAGCAGCAAATATCACGCACCTTTTCGCAAAAGAAAGAGAACCAGCACATCACGCCCAAGACAAGCAGAGGGGAAGAGAGTAAGAGAATACATAGACAGACAGACAGACAGACGTATGAAAATAACTATTCCCTGCCTGTACACGTATATATAAAGTGTGTAGGTGTATATATATATATATATATAATATGTGTATATGTATAGAGATACATAGATATAGATTTACAGGTTTAGATACAAAGATATATAGACACATACTTCTACATATGTGTATAAGCATATATGGAGAGGAGGAGAGCAGGAGACGAGGACGCACGATATACGAATCGGCAGTACACCGGGAACACTTGGACATGGCAAGAACATCACATAAACATTTACTGAACTATTTTACCACGCAGCAAACGAAAATTTTAAAAGAGTTTGTACTCCCAAAGTATATATATACATATATATAAAGAGAATTATAACTATTTATATAATTAGAGAGATACGTTGGTATAGAGTGTTACGGAAACTTCGGAGATCCGATAGACGGAGTGCACATGAAAGAGATGATACTAAATACCGAAGAAACGCCCTGATGCATCAACTGGAACATATTACAACCCAAAGATTCTCTTGCTGACAAGCGTTCGTGCAGTTCGCGCACATATGTAAAAACATGGGGAAATACACTATATATATATATATATATGTATATATACATGTAGATATTAAGATGTGTAACCTTTCAAATCTACATTCATGTCTACACACACAGAGCTTTAAATGTGTGCCTATGTAAATTAAGACTCCATTCATGAGCATATGAATATATATATATATATATATATATATATTATGAAGGTATATCAGCCTATATATATATATATATATATATATATATATATATATGTGAAATAACGTACAAAAGGATACATAAAATTTTTCCGTGTGGAAGCATTTTCGACACAAGGTACGTAGAGAGCCATTTCTGTGGGTACACGTGTGATACATACACCTTGACACATGAATGCTCGCTGTAAAGTGTACATTCACCTAGGCGGGTGTACGTACACCCTGGCAGGGTGCACATCCTCATCGTGGCAAATATATATATATATATATATATATATATATACATATATACATATATACATAAACAGCTCGCGCAGCACATACACCGCTCATCATTGAAACTCGTTCGGTGTATACCCAGACTGCAAGAGATGTACATACACTGTAATAAAGAGTATCATGTATCATGTAAACCATACAAAAACTATATTCTCACTTTCGATTCAATACGTTCACGTACGTATGTACACATACTTCTATATACAAAACCGGCTTTATAGGAAGGTCCACATCAAAGATCTTACTGCAGCAGAGTGGCCTCGACACGCATAAAGAAATCTCCCGCTTCTTGTGGAGACGGCACAAACGTCAAAGGCGTCCCTACAGTCAACGGATATGAAGCTGTTTTCGCTGTTGCTGTTGCTGCTGCTATTCCTGGTGCAGCTGTTGCTGTTGTTGCTGTTGCTGTTGGTGCTTTCGCCCCGTGCAATACAGATAACAGCACCCCCGCAACATATGGTCGCAGGACGGCTGACGAGGCTGCCTGCGCCTCGTCTAGTTTGCACGCGATTCCGCAGTACTGTTTCCTCGTCTTTCTTTTGTCCCTTTTGCTGCTGTGGCTGATGCCTCTGGTTCTGCTGCTGTCGCTGTTTGTGGAGAAGTGGCTCTTCTTGAGAAGTCGCTTGCAAAGCAGCAGCATCGGCAGAAGAAGCGGAAGAAAACGTAGTTCTACCCGGTACAATCACCTTCCTCTTCTTCTTCTTCCCTCCCATCAGCGTCCTCTCTGTGCCTGAAGATGGGCTGCTGCTTCCGCAGCTAGTGGTAGAGCTCCTTCTGCTGTTGTTGGTTCTGCTGCTGCTGCTGCGACTGCCACTGCTATCGGAAGCACTTGTTGCATCCGATGCCTCAGCTACTGCCTCTCCCTGCGCAATAATCGCAGCCAGTGGGCTCGTCTTTCTAGCATTGTTCCTCTCTACCGCCTCTCTGCTGTTTTTTCTAATTCTATTACCCTGGGTCCTACTGCTCTTACCGCTCCGCTGACTGTTAGCATTCCCCGTGCGATATCCACCAACAACTGCAACGACCTCTTCTGCTTCTGCTGCTGCTTCTGCTGCTGCTTCTTCTGCTGCTTCTGCTGCGTCACTGGTAGCTGCTTCTGCTGCGTCACTGGTAGCTGCTTCTGCTGTGTCACTGGTAGCTGCTTCTGCTGCAGGCAGCTTCATCGCTATCCGCGAACAGCGCTGCCGTAGAAAGTTCCCCTTCATCTTGCGGGAGAAAACAGTGCTGTTCGTATACCAGCCCGAGGCTAAAAGAAAAAGAATATGAGACGTACGGCTTGCAAAAGATATGCAACCCGTCGCTCTGGAAAAGAAGCAACAGCGCACGTGGCTGCTGCTGCTGCTGCTGTTGAAATCACCGTTGTAATGCTCTGCCTATACGGACACGACGCCGGGGCACCAGAAGGAAAGACTCTGTTTTGTTGCTGCGGCACCACTGAAGAACGTCTGCTGGAGCAGCAGCGAGAAGTCGCATGCGTAAAAAATTGTACTGCCGCATCACTTTTCTGTTGTTACCAATGAACGCGTACTAATCCTGCTGCTGCTATTCTTCCAGTCCGAGCAGCTCTGCCTCCTCCTGCTGTTGGTAACGTTGCTATCCTTATATTGGCCGTGCTGCTGCTGCTGCGCTTCGAGACCGCTGCAGCTGGGTAGACCTACCTCTGAACTGTTAGCTGTTGCACTGGATCGAACTGCTGCTGCCGCTGCAGATGTCTTTTCAGAGGCAAGGACGACGCCAGCCGACAGGACGCGATTATATTCGCAGAGGTATTAGCAAGAATTCCAAACAGCAGCAGGCAGGAGGCAAAGAGGAGCAGCAGCCAGCTGCAGTAGGAACAGCGGGAGAAGCAGTGAAGAAGCAGTAAAGGTGGAGGACAATGGCCAGTGAAGGAATAAAAGATACTACAAAGAAAAGGGTGATGAGTGGAGAAGATGACACATGACAAACAATAGGTCAGAGTCGTTATTACGGGTTTGAAGTGGAATCCGTTCTTTGGCTGCTGCCGCTGTCAGTGCTGCTGCTGCTGCTGCTACCCGTACTGCTGCTGCTGCTGCTGCTGTTGCCAGAGTATCGACGCTGTGGGGTAATGGAGTCATGCATCAGCAAATGACGATAAGAGATAAACCAAGAAAAAAAGGCGGTCAAACACAATATAGAGGCAAACATCCATACGTAAACTACTGCGACTACGAGAGCTCCTCTGCTCGCTGACCCCTCGAGAAGCATGACCATGACGTCCGCATGCAATCGAACCAGCAGAACATAAGGTTAGACATGCACCTTCCCCTCCGCTATCATCACTTTTGATGGATATTATATGGGAACTTGGCTGCTGCTGGTGCTACGCTTAATTAACCCCTGCCGCTCGGACGCGTTTATTTGTCTTTTCATTGCTGCTGCTGGCGCTGCTCTTCGTGTCGCTGCTGCTTGCTGCTGCTGTCCCTGTTCCCGCTGCTGCTCGCGCTGCTGTTGCTGGTCGTGTCGCTGTTGCTGCTCATGCTCCTGTTGCTGCTCATGCTCCTGTTGCTGCTCATGCTGCTGCTGATCCGGACGCTGTTGCACTGGCTGCGGCTGTTTCTTCTGCTCGTAGTGCTGTCGATGCTGTTTGTTGCTTGTAGTGGACAGCAGCTGCTGCTGGTGCGGCGCCGTGCCACACCGCTGCTGTTGCTACTGCCAAGATGCCAAACACGGGAAACAGCCAAAAGGAAGAATCCCTGCAAGGATCACTTGTGGATCCTCATCGATACTCAGGAGAAAAGAGAACTGGCAATCATCTCTTCACCGCACTGTATGGATAATTTTTCACAAGCAAACGAAAGGAACTGTGTACTTCAATGCGTATTTCTTTGCTGCAATAATTCGCAGACAAGTGTTGCGGCGATACCAGGGAGAACCTAACAGCAGCTCCAACAACGTCACTAACACCAACAGCAGCAGCCACCAAAGCAGAAGCAGCAGCACCAGCATCACAAGGCATACCGACACAGTATCTCTTCCCGCAGTAGTGTGGGGTGTACAGCAGTACATATTTCATGGCAGTAGCACCAGTAGGTGCATCAAAGACACAACAGCAGTAACAATTGTAGTAGCAGCTGCGGTAGAAGTAATAATAGCAGTAGTAACACCAGTAACAATGAAAGCAGCACTAGGGCAGCAGTAATATGTCCAGCCAGTTCCAGACAGCGACAGCAGCGTGGAAACGAGCTGAGGGCTCCAG
This sequence comes from Onychomys arenicola, assembly GCA_949786405.1. Classification (NCBI taxonomy): domain Eukaryota; kingdom Metazoa; phylum Chordata; class Mammalia; order Rodentia; family Cricetidae; genus Onychomys; species Onychomys arenicola. Next base: position 27,858 of record CATKUM010000249.1, on the reverse strand, counting down.
AAGGAACAGTTGCAGCTGCGTATATCTGCAACAGCAGCCGTGAAAGACGAGTTTCGTTTCCAGGACACCAGCAGCTTCTCCAGAAGCAGCTGCAACAGCGCGAGAAAAACATGTCCTCCCTGACATAGCAGGACTAAAATGACTGGAAGTTTCGTGTTTCACAAGTGGGTACCCAGTTCATTTGTAGAGAGATAAGTAAAGGCGGCTGTATCTTAAAGGTGACCCATAGGTGCCCGTCGCCTTTCATGCTAGAGTAACAGCAGCAACAGCAGCGTCTATAACGTAAGCGGCAGGAACAGCACACTTTAGCAGCGTACTGGCAGCACTCACAACGCGAGCAGCATGAAGAGCAGATTTTAGCAGCACATTGACCTGGTCCTGACGTGTGCGTGGTCCTGTTCCCATGCACGTGTCTCGCGAGGGCAATGCTCTTGATTCTCCGAGGGCATGGCAACGTCCCATAAAGATCAATGTGGGGTGCCTGAATAAGAAAGTCAGTACGCTATCCACATGAAAAGGAGGACCTATAGGTAGAGGCGGCTGTATCTTGAAGGTGATCCATAATACACATGGGGGCAGCGCTATCAAAGGCTATAGACCGGCTACTTACTGGTGCGCCAGCTACCACCTGCGTTACTCCCTCTGCTAGAGTGGTGCTTCATAATATTCATGCTTTGTTCCCGACACACTGCCCGAAGCGGTGCCGCTGGTGCCGCTATACTGTGCACTACAGTTGCTTTCGAAGCTTCTGCTTTTTCTACGGATTCTGCTATACTCCGTTCAGCACTTGTGAGGTTTCTCCTTGGTGTCACTGCCGCGGTATGGTAGGGGCACTATTGGCACTTGTCAAGCTACTACTGCCCGTAGCACTAAACCTGTTGTATTGATCTTGTTGCTGCCGGCAATGCCATGCTGGTGCTTCACAACAGTCCCATGGATATTTAAGGTGTCCCTGCTGCGTCCACTGCATCGGCTGGAATAGCCATCGGTAGAAAAATGCTACTGCTCGCATTGGAACTGCTGCTCTAATGGCTGCTGTTGCTAACGTGAATGTATCACCTGAGGCTTTAGCTAGCTGTCATTCCCATCTGGAACAGATGGAAGCGAACAACAAAGACCGATACGTCACTTGACTAGTATTCAGTCGCCTTGCTGAAATTTTGCAGTAATATAGCGCACGTCGCTTTTGAGTGCTCTTATTTCCGGGCATGCCCATGTAGCGTTTCGCGGGTCCCTCCGCATTCCGCTCGTAGTCCCAGGCCTTCGACGCGGAATACCTAGATGACTGCCGACGCACTTCATATGCAGAAAGCGAGAATACACAGCTACTTAGTCGACGACGACAGGCGCAGGAAGTGAAGAAGGTTACCCTCAAAAATATTTTTCGTCCTACACGCATGGTGATGCAAGAGCTTGCCGTGCAATATGACAGTCTTCAGTAGTCGTGAATGGAACGTTTGCGTTGCAATCACCGATTCGTTGAGCCAACAGGAGTGCTACAGATCACGGCAGACACTGTGATACGGACGATTTTGTGTAATTATAGATCTTGAGTAGATTAGAAGGTTGGTTTCCTCCCTGCCGACACTCGTTAGAGCTGTCCTAACGCAAAGTGCGTCCAGTGACTCGGTGTCAGGCGGGGTGAATTGTTAGAGATAACTGCGCGCCCGCGTATTGCGCGAGAGGGCACGATGGAACGAGACCGGTACGTCTCCGGAGAAGACGTTTTCCGCCACCTCCGCTAGATTTGGTCGATCTACACCAAAACAGCCGGTTCCTGTAACGGATTCCAAGAGACGCCCGACGTTTGAGAAGTGTAAGAGCGCGTTTGGTCTGAGTCATAGATGTCTAGTACGACGGCACCTGAAGCATAGTTCCTTGCAAAAGGGGAGTGTAAAGAGAGACCCTGAATATAGAGTAAACGAACTGACACGTAGCTTGTTTGCAACTGTTGAATTTTTCTCGTGTCCGGCTCCTCAGGAGGGACGCGTCCTGCCACGCCGACCGCCATTACCCATGACGCACGTTGGCCGGCAACTCTGCAGGGAGCGTTTGCACTCGACTTCTATACTTGAAGGCCCGTGGTAGGAATGTTCGATCCAAGGCACTTCTCGCGAAAAACCCTTTAGAGTGCTTCTTCTATTGCGCATGTTATACGGATTGCGTTGGCATTGTCTAAGATACACAGTCGCGAGATGTGCGTCCATCGTCCCGCGACGGATTACTGGCTCTCATGCCGTTTGTTACAGAGCTGACTTGGTATGCATTATGGTGGCAGATGCATATGCGCGTATGAGTAGCTGCAAGGCGGACGCCCTTGTGGGCGCTTTTTCAGTAACGAGAACGACGTTCCCGCGATCAGGTGTCTTTGCACTGCTGGGACGGTCTTGCTGCTGAACAGGACTCTATGTCGGCGTTATTGTAAATGTGTTCCGGCTAAGCTGTGGGCTTCTGCATGTGGAAACCTGCGCGTCAGCTCTGCCTCTGCTAGAATAATACAGGATGAAAGCATCTTCAAGAAAGAACTCACTCCAATGATATCGTTGCGAGTGTCCATGTATCGCAATCGACTCGCGTGTGTCACGCGCACATCGCATGCACACGCCCAAGCTTTGTGGAAGACCTAGGGCTTGCAGCACCAAAGGTGTTGATTTTAGTTGTGTCAAACATGTGTGCGCTGTAGTAATGAAAAAATGTCTCTCGTTTGCAGCAGCGTTTCCTGCGCATGCTCAGGCGACACGACAGAGACGTTAACACCCACTCAATACCAGTTGTTTCGACGCTTGTACACGTCTTCACGCTGCGGAGTGCATCGACTACTACTTTGCAAGATGTACACCCCTAGATTATATTTTAGCCTACAACCACGCATGGTGAAATACAGATTCAATGTTTGCTCAAGTGTCTTCAGCAGAGATTCGCTACTTCGCCCCTATGCATGAGCATGCGTATTCCACATACAACACGCACCGACGGTCTTTCACAGGAAGGAGGTGGAGTCATGAAGAAAAACTGTTCAGCCTGCAGAACTCGACATTCTGAGCAGTGCATGGGTAGGTGTGTGATCCTCGGAAGCCTTGACTTGTCCATGTGCTGCAGCAATAAGAACATCTCTGGGCGATTGATACTGTACCGAGCGAAGACAAAGTTGCCGACACATTGGAAAAAACGTTATCGCATCCTCATTGACTTGAACGACACGGTTTAGAAACGGACGTGCCAGAAGAGCAATGAAGCTCTCACGGCTATTTGGACAAACACTTTTCCCTGCAGCCCGAGCTTGTTCAGTGTGACAGTATGCAACGCAGCGGTACATGGGACCCGAGCAGGCAAGACTTTCCAGCAGATGTCGTTCATTAGGATATGATGCCATTGTGAGCGACGGTCTATTACTTTGGGCACGGAGCCGCGGATACAAATGCTTCCTTCCTTGGCTAGAGACTACAAGTCGTGAAAGCTCAGGCTGCCCATGTTCGCCAAGATGTTGGTCGGCCACTGCGCGCACACGCAACATGCTGGTGGAAGCCTGTGACTGACTGGCCTGGAATCCAGTGCGGCGTCATATGCCACAATGAGCAGATACGGTCCACGTAACCAGAGTCAATTCTGTCCATACGCGCGCTTCCAATTCGTGTGTGGACAGAATTGTCATGATTCGTCTGTGCCGTGCATACAGACATATGTTCACAAACGTTGAAGGTTGTGAATCTCCGTCTTTGATTGCTCACGAAGACAACAAAGCAGCGAAAAGTGTTTCCGCCCTTTTACCAGCAGTGAGGGCGACAACGTCACGTGCCCGTGCTTCAATTTGGGTACGGAGTGCTGCCAGCATATACATCAGAGCCTCGCTACCCGGACGAGGGCAGGAAAAATGAGACGAGGCGCTGAATAGGTAGGCCTTCGCATCTGCGTTTGCAACAAGGACTGCGAATCTGGACTCATATGTTCTACGTCTTACAACTTGAGTACACAGAGCGGTGTAAGTGCTTTTTCCTTCTGCGTTGCACCTGACAATATACCTCTCTGCTTTGGTTCGCAGGCACGTGACAGATGTGAATACGGCTATAAACACAATGATTCGACATTTAAATAGATTTATTCTGCTTCGACGGCAATTGCGAGTTTCTGCCTGCCGCCAGACTGCGGCACAACTGTGAGCATGCGCGTGTATGCGTGTACGCATTCTTGCACGATTGTCTGCATGTGCCTGCTTGTCTTCATATGTATAGGTACACATGCTCGTATTATCTTTACAGGCATGCACACGTGTGTATGTATTTGTGTTTATTCCTGTGAAGAATAGACGGATATCTCTTTGCACATTCACAAGCGAGTGTTTGTGTATGCACAGTAACGCGTGCATGGATCTATAAGTGCACGTCTTTATGCCTGTCTGCATGCATGTGTAAATGTTTATGTGGAATTATCCATATGTGTATGCACGTGCATTCGGGCATGTATCAACGTATATGTATACATAGATTTCTACGAATGAGTCTTGGTTACCGTGTGCGTGCACGCGTGTGCCTAAGGGAGTGTGTACTGAGGAGCGTACGGATATGTGTAGAAGCTAGTATGTGTGCTGGGGTTGTACGGGTCTGTATGTGAACCTAAAACAGCATGGCAGTGCTACGTGTACGTACATGTGCATCTGCTTCTGTGAGGGTACGCCAAAACATCCGTCGTAAAGCAGCGTATCTCTAGAGAAATTTGCAGGGTCTGCATTTTCCGCAGAGGAAAGTTGAGTAACGTGAACATGGTTTTCAACTGGTCATACGCATGTGTACGAAAACGTCTGTGTGAATACAAACTTTAACCCGCGCACTATACATGAAAAAGGCCCCGCACAGATGGTCATGAAGCCCTCTTACGGGCCATTTTTGCTTCTTCGTTCCGTGCACATGTATAACTTTCACTCGTTTCTAATTCTTTTCTAAATGTCCTCTGCCGACCACTTGTTGGGATATATATATATATATATATATGTGTCTCTCTCTCTCTATATAAGTATAAGGGCATATGTCCACGTCTCTGTGCAGAGAGGAGCAGTCAAGCAGAATATCGAAGAAGTCGAATGTCCTTACCTAGCCTGGAAACCTGCTCGTCTTTGACCGCTGCATGCCGAAAGCATTACAGGGCTTTACGTCTTCAATTCTGGAGCTCATTTTCAAAGGCATTTCATTGTACACTTGCACACGAAAGCATACAGCTCTCCTGACGTAGACAGGGACTCTGTTGCAGCACAGGAGGACAATGGAGGCAAATAATTAGAGATTAGCAGTAAAGCTACAACTTCCTTTTTGTCCTTGTCACTTAGCAAGCACACAATAGAACCGTTGTCTCTCCGTTTCTTAAGTGTCACTACGTACAGCAGAAGAACAACCTTGTGTAATGAAAATGCACACACACGTCTGCATACACAGGGCAAGATGTCTGTCGCAGCATGAGAGTGGGCACCATTGTGCAGGCAATCCTTTCGATATTTTGAACTAACGTTGCGCGTCTGGGTGAAGGGGATGTGCGCAGAAGGTGATACAGAACCGGCGCCCGTACACATCAGTACAAATAGTGTATGGACATATTTATGTAGATGTCTGCGTAGGCAGACATATGCATCAATGCATCTTCTTCTGTTACTAAAAGTAGTCGTCTCCGAACCGCGTGGTTATTTGAAAAAAGCCTGACGTGTGTGTGTTATGACGACACGCGAAAAGCGGGTTATTTTAAGATCAAGACGCTGTACAGGGAGAGCGAACCGCAAAACATAAACAGACGAACTGCAAAAGTGCATAACACGCGCATCATGGGGCGCAAAAAAGAAGCGTACGAGGAAGTATCTGTTCGGACATTCGTATTCACAGCTAGAAATGTAGTGCAGAGAGAGTGAACGGCAGAAGAACGTGAATATACAGACAGGTATACACACTCGTGGGAATTCCATGGCGCCATGAAGAGAAGAGGCTTATTTGAAGAGTTTTCGAACCTCTGTGAATACCGCTGGAGTAGTAGGAGCGCATAGGTGTGCCTACCATACTGCGAAAGAAGCAACGGCCAATTCTCATGTATGTACTTGTATATGTTTGCTACGTAACTGCAAAGATTATTCGAGACCTTGTCGTTCATACCTCGTCCAGCGTTGCCACCAACACATGTAAACATGGCCGTATCAAGCATTAGACAGCTCTGCAGCTATATCAACCAGATAGCTAATGGCCTACAGGCATACAGGAGACGAATATACACGTGGAAATCTCGCTCTCTTTATATTTATATATATATATATATATATATATATATATGTATATGTATATATATATATATATATGTATAGGCCCGTATGTGGCGATAATTCACAGTATACATGAAGTACAGATATCACAGAAAACTGCTATACACGCTAAAGTTGCATATTCATCTTTCAATGCCAGACTATTGACACACACGCACATGCGAGTAGGCGCACCTGAAAAGCGGAGAAAAACAGTGTTTCTCTTCTTTGTTGTACTGGCACTAAAACATCAAATTGCGTGGCATATTCGGCGGTACGAACCTCCACCTGAACCATTTTTGGCCTCGTCACTGAATAGACGATCAGTCCGGACCTCTCACACCTATCAGCAGCAACCTCAATTCTCTCTGTAATTGCTGTAGTAGATGTGTTGCACACACGTACGCCTATGTCTATTTATACAAAACTTTGTGTGCAGTGTCCATCAAAAACATATAGATGGGGGATTGCCATTGATATCTGCTAGCCCTCAGTCATCGTCCTATTGCAGAAGACCTCGCAGCAGCAATCTATATGTTTGTACAACCATTCTAGCCAGCTAGCGCCGGACAACAGCATTTACTCAGCCGTTTACATTCTGACCTCCTCTGGAACACACAGAACCGAACGACAAAGTACGACGTGTCACTGGACTAATATTCAGTGCGTCGTGTGAGGCTTTAGCTAGTGACCCTCTCTGCGTCACACAGAAGCGGACAACAAAATAAGTTGTGTCACTGGTTTATTATTTAATGCGCACTCTCCGGTATGAACTAGACGTCCGTTTCTGCAGGAATTTACGTCTTCCGCACACAGGAACAGTTTGCGTGTGCTTACCCCTTTTGCGGAAGGTTGACACATTTGAGCGGCGTACAGAGACTTCTCAAATGACGAGTGCGTCACACTGGTGCCGGTGAAATATATATGGAGTAAATCAGATTTCTTGCCTGACAAAGAAATTCGAGTTTCGAATCTGGTAGTTATACCCGTGGATACATCCTAATGTTGCTTCTCGCGTGTACATGCATTTGTTAACCAGATGACTGATTACTCAGACTGGAAAGGAGATCTCTTTATAGGAGATTCCAACGTCTATGATTGTCAAGCTCTATTGCATTTCATTGGTGAGAGTTAACAAGGGTGGTGGCCTTGCCGTAGTAGCAGCACGCGTGATACCGAGTAAAGCAGTCTACCACGTGAACAAACTTCACAAGGTACAAAAAATATCTTCCTGTTTTATTCTACATTATGTGGGTGTAATATCAGAACTAACCTTCCTAGCTCTGATGTTCACACGCAACTTCAGTAGCAGCAACAGTAGCTCTCGGCGGAAACTTTCCTGATCTTTATTGATGGTGGATGGCACTCACGAAAAAGCGGGACTGAAGTAGTAGCATCGGTACTCATATACCTATTCAGGACAACAGCAACAACAGGGAATGCCAGTAGCAACTGCTTTGATATTCATACGTGCCTTCAGTAGCATTGGCAACCATGACAGCCCTTGACGCAAAGTCCTTCGGAATTAATCCACGCCTACAGTAGCGAGAGCAGCAACAACTGCTGCACTAGAACGACACAAGAAGGAGCACGCAGCAACAACGGCGAACACGGACCACTCAAAGAATGCAGCAACAGCCACGAAAACACGAGGAAGAGAACGTATGATAAGAGGAGCGATAGCGCAGTCTTGTCAGACAGACCGTCAAACAACGGTTGAGGAACCCTCGGAGTTCACAGTTACCCGATATTGATCATACTGTTTCGTACGGGAGCAGTATTATACCACACCGTGAGCTACATCGCACCAAGTGCAGCAGCAGAAGCGTCTGCCCGCGAAGGATCAGTGACGATGTGAAGGTCTAAAGAGCTTCACCATCAGTGACATATCGTTCTTCAGCCGTCAGCAGGTTCTCAAATAGCAGGCACCAGAGGAATAGAGAGTATACAGTGATGCAGCACCAGAAGGAACAGCGCAAAGATACCGCATTAAGTATTGCTGATAACGCCTTGTGCGGATCCAGCAGTGGTAAACGCAAGGCAACCGCATGGTGGAAAAAGACAACCTCAGAGGGAGTATATGTCACTTTCATATATGCTTCACTACTCCAAATCTATCTGTGGAGCTACATAGATATACATCTCTCTGTGCGTACATAAAGGTGGGATCTCGCACACAGCAGACCATTCAAAATAAGGAAGTTTGGGTGCTGACCTTATACAGCTAAGCCTTCACCACAAAGTGGATTTTTATTCCTACTCCCTACACGACAACGAAATGCAGGCTTTCAAGAAAGAAAGCTTGCTTTGGGATTGTAGCTCGCAAAGCAGACATTAACCTAAAAAATCGGTGCCTGTTTTACGTTTTTGGGAAGTTCACAAAAGTAAACCTCCCTTCTGGCTCTCTTATGACTACCCGGTCTTCCGCGGTCGCACGATTGCGAAAGAGCTCGACGCAACTCAAATGACTCCTATCTTGCACAGGAACCGATCCATATCTGTGACACACGAGACGGAACATTTCATGATGGCAAAGGGAGAGCCTTCTTCACACTTTTTCGTCAGCTTTCTCCTCCAGCGATTTGACGACGAGCGACTCCTACGTAATGGAAGAGAGTACCACTTTACGCCAGAGAGTACAAAGTGCTGAGCAGCTGCAAACGGCTGCAGCTGTCTCACCTGCGCTCCTTGTAGAGCACCAAGTTACTGAGGAGAAGCGTGTTCAACCTTTTCTCGCCTTGCAAGCAGCATTAGGGCTTTCTCTACACCGTTTTCTGCAGCCCCACCAGATTTCAACTTTTGACACAGTCGTGCGGAGGCCAATCCTTCAGTGCAAGGTTGAGGAACTCCGACGGCCATACTCTAATGGACAGCAGCAGGCACAAGTACAACTGCACCTGCAGAGGTGTGTTGATGACATGTTTAAACAAAACGAAGCTGAAGTCATACATACGTGCAAGTACATGCTTATATTTGTGGCGATGTTTGCGTAGCCACAGGTCACGGAGTCTTTCCACTATCGCTTATGTTGTGAGCAAACTCTTTGCTGTTGGCACGTGGAGGCTTTCGATATGCTGATGAATAGTCAGGAAGGCCACGCTGATAAACAGCTAGTACTTCTATGGTGCAGCAGCTTTTCGTTGATGCTGCAGAATAGCTACGAGGCCGTAGATGTTTCCCTGATTCCATCTGTGTACCAGTGTATCAATTTCTCTCTTTATCTCTCACTCTATATACATATATATATATATATATATATATATATATATATATATATATATATATATAATTATACGCTGTGTGTACAAGTGCGTCCACCCTGATGCTCAACTAGTCTCCAGATGTTCCCAATGGCATTCTATGCCGTGTAGACTTCTGCTAACCAGCAATGCTAATTTCAGTCAAATCGCTTGTGTTGTTCCAAGGAAAGAAAATCAATTTGCGCTTCTGCTGACGTAACATCTTGGCTGTATATATTCTAGCACTGTGTATATCCAAGCACAGTGAGTGTAGAAAAAGACGCAGATGAGCACTGAAAAAAGAGAATTAGAAGGGAAAGTACACATGCTCAATGACTGGAAGTGGTGCAGCAGAAAAAATAAGTGGAATGGGCCGTAGACCTGACGGCATCCTGCACCTCACTTATAAATCCAGGATTCCTATCGAGTGGAAGGATAGGGTATGACGAGTTATGTGTATACCGGAGAAACAGCAGTAGCATCAGTGCTACCGTCGACATCCGACAATAACATGGAGACGTCTAGCCATCGAGGGCAGTGAAACGTTCCATGTCCGAAAATGTATCTCCAGCAGTAAAACTGGGGTTTAATTAGACAAAAGGAGACCCATCAGCGCTTGTGAGCTTCTCTGTACGCAGAGTAACTTTGCAAATCGCTAGGAAGCTGAAACGCTGTGCACAGTACACAATGAGAGTCACTTTCGCGAAGGACCACATGCTGAAAGAGAGCAAGACAACGCTATGACCAGCACTAATGTGAAGGCGACTACATTAAAGAGAAAAAAAGCAAAATGTGCTTTCGAAATGATAGGTATTAATGTCTATAGCTTAATAAAGAGAGACATTTCGAGAGACAGTAAAATAGTGCTATTATAATGGCAATTAGGGCATAGGGACGCGGTTAACAATGGACAGGCATACAGAAGAGAATGAAGCAGGAAGAACGACCCTCCATAGCAGTAGGCTGACAAAGCGATAGAAGATTCTCTTCCCACAGAAGAATTCTAGAACGGACACCAGGCGTTTCGTGTACCAGAAGTCTCATTATAGCTCCAATGCGCGGCAGAGTCTTTGCCTCTGTTTCGGCGACAACTGTGGCAGTATGTTTATATCTTTGAACCGAATGTGTGTATCATTCTACATAGATAATTCCACCGAGATCTGTGCGTAGCCCCCTCTTCATTCGCAGAACTGGGTGTCCGTGAGCGCATCAGGACAGAGATAACGACGTAGAAGGATGCCCTGGCGCACACACTGCATAGGTAGAAGCGGACGTGTATCTCAAACGAATATTTGTTGCAAACCTTTATGCAGCTACGAGTCTCCAAGCACATCTATCTTCAGGAGAAGTTACTATTTTGAAGCTGTGGAACTCAAACTAATCAGGATGAGCAACACCGTTTTACAGTCGTGCTATTCTCTTCCGGATACCGTACCAATGTGTGTGCGATAACGCACATAAAACTATGCAACCGTGCGTCCAAGCATATATACACGGGATTGTATACATCAGTGCGTATGTATATATATCCGCGTTCAAGTCTACATATATATATATATATATATATATATATACATATTGGTTTGACGATATGAGAATGCAGTTGTTCAAGTATTTTCATCCAAAGACAGGCGAGGGCAGGTGGACTGCCGTTTCCTCATGCTGTCGCGCGCGTAGAGTTGTTTCTCTTTAAGAGTCCAAAACGATAGCACACATCAAAGAGTCAAACAACATATTTATTTCGTCTCGACAAGTACCGCGAGGACTGAAATAGAACATTGTAATACGGACAACACGCCAACCTTTTCCGGTGAAATGCGGTATGTACATGTCTTCGTGTGTATATGCGTGTACACTCGGGGAGTAAGGAGATTGAAATATGATTCAGCCCTTAGAAAGGATATGGGTTTTGTGTGTTAAGAATTCAATCTCTTCCAATTATGCTTCGACAGTCCCGTCTATTTTTTCAATAGAAGGCTCTGTAGATATCATCACCTCCTCCAGCATCGATGTACGTGCATTCGGGCTTTTCAACGGGCTTCTTCCACCAGGAATCTGTAGTCTTCTTCCACCTGCGGTTCAAAGAGCCGGCTCGTACACGCATAGGTGCACATAAGATGCGTATCTTCATCTTTACTCTCCACCCCAATACGTAACATACACTTGCATTCTTGTACACAGGGAAGCGATCTATACACACATATATATATGTGTATATACATCCTTTTTCGACCGGGTATATACTAGGTGATACCTAGAAGCACAAAGGGTGACACACATGTAGACGCATATATGTATATACATAACAGGAGTTACATTCCTGTGTAGTGCTCTGTCAGAGCGGCAAGCGTAACATCGCTACACATATGTTGAACAGGTCCATGTTCTACTCGAGCATCTTTTAAGGCACATGCACATACGAATGCGTATCCAGATATATGAGTGTAGATATTTCGAACAGCGCGAGAGGAACTTGTGTAGACACACGTGTCAATAGCCTAATATCTATATCTAGACATGAGAGGAGGAATCTATATATATATACATATATATACATATATAGATATCTATATACACGAGTGTGCGTAGGTATGCCTGGAAACCACCTGTGGAACCGGCTAAGAATACCGTCAGAAGAACTATGTCTCCAAGAAGAGATGATGTGTTGAAGTAATAAACATCTTCAGCGTTACATACGAGTGCCCGTATTCTTTTATTTCTACCGGCGAGTAAGAGGTGGGTGTGAGCAGCTGAACAATGATGCAAGCTGTAAGCTTCAGTCGGAATGTCATTACAGGCAGACGGACTGCTGCGCACAGAAGAATGGAAAACACTTTAATTATTCCTACCTCAAACACACGCACACACACCCGTAAAAATGCATATATCGGAGTGATACGCCACCGACGACATGTCCAGATACCTAGGCCAGGTGAGGGAAGAACATGCCAAACTGTGTGACAATTCGGCGTTGTGCGTTTCATATCTCCTCACACGTATACATATATATGTATTTATATGAACATACCTTGATCTATGTATATATATATATATATATATATATATATATACATATAGGTATATATGTATATACCTGTATGCAGACAGGGGTTCGCAGCTGCACTGAAGTCTGTAAATAGGCGCCTCATATTAACACACATGAATATATATACATATGCAAACATATCTGGATCTATATATACATATGCACATAGAGATATAAACGTATATATATATATATATATATATGTATAGATAGATAGACAGATAGAGGTAGAGACACACGTAGTTGAGGGCGGCATACAGATGCATATACGCGTCAATTTTAAATACTCGCTGTATGGGTTTCAGAAGAATGAGCGCCGGTGTAATCGGCTGGCTTCAAGCCGGAGGGCAGAGCAATCTCTCTCTCTCCAACGGTATGCACATATTTGCGTATGTATACTGACACATAGAAGGAGAAAGCCTTACTTTATTATCTTCTTGGATATCTTCCTATACATGCAGTTAAGCACTTACAATGCTTTGCGTATGTAGACGTCTACAAGCGTTCAGCTAGGAAGATGTCTATCCATATACGTGTTCTTACATAGTTGACATGAGGGTATATACATAGATACGTATTAATGTGCATACACAGTGCTTGTGTGATTCAGTGTACTTGGCCATCTACAACAACATGTGCGCCTCTGGCAAGACAATCTGCTTACAAATTCCACCTGCATGAAAGTAACTGCCTTTGCAACGGTGTATCACCAGGAGAGCAAAAATGTGATAACATTTGTCTTTTCAACAACACGAAATATTTACGTATAGGCGCTCGCGCAAAGGCAAGTACTGCGAGTAGTTACCTGTCAAATTGAAAAGAAGGAGAAGTGAATTCTTTCTACAACAATACGTCGAAAAATATCATGAGTGAAGAAAATGTCTCTTGCAGTGCGTTTGTACACGTTGATTTACATATCCAACTTCAGGGACACGTATCTCTGTACACAATAGAGTTACTCTTCCGAAGCTCTATTACCGCAAAGATACAATAGTCTGCATACTCATATAAAGAGGCAGGTGGATCTTCACCAGTAGCTGGGAGTGGACATTGAAAGAAGTAAAGGATTATCTTTCGATCCACGCGCTGAACTGGCAGATGGCAGCAGGTATGTTCAGCAAGAAAGTAGCTGCCGTCTTTATCTGACTGAAGAGATGTGGCCAGGACTTGTAACAAATAAACACGAAGGCATTTCGGTCACTCACACAGGGGAATTGAATCTACATTGCTGAAACATCTGTACGAGAGGGAGCATTGAAGCAGCGATCTCCGTATATAAATATATATATATATATATATATATATATTTTGATGAACCCGTGGAGCTTACTAATGTCTTTCATAGGCGGAGACGGAGACGGTGTTCTCGATGACTTCTTCTTTTCATTTCCGGAAGCGGCTGTCTCATTTTTCTTTTTCTTCTCCTTCTTTGCCTGTGCATTAGCACGACCTTCGGCTGTTGTTTCCGCCTCCGCTCCACCGGGTATCTTTCCTGTTGCTGCGCACATTTCTCTGTAATTGCGTAACTGGAACATACCGAAAGAGAAGAAGAGAAAGACAAGAAAAAGAAAAGAAAGATATAGAGCGCCAACCTGGAGCTCTTTGAAGTGTACTAGACGGCGGAGTGGCAACCAGAGAAAAAAACAGGAAAAGACGTATTAACCCTCAGCGGCGAGAAAGAAGACGAACCATGCACTCAACAAGTCTGGTGTGCATATACACGAAACGGGGATCGGTTCACTAAAGGACCAAGAAAGAGAAAGAAAACGAGGAAGAAGGACAAGAAGAAGAAAAGAAGGAGAAAAAGGAGGAGGAAAAAATGCAGAAAAAAAAAGAGGGGAAGAGAACGAAAAGGAAAAGAAGAAGAGGAAGAAAAAGAGGACGACGAAGAAGAAAAGGACGAAGAAGAAGAACAACAACAATATGTCAAAGTCAGTGAGAGCGTATGTGAATATTAATGGAAAGAGATGATGTCAACCGTATAATTCTTGGAGCAGCCTCTCCGGCAGAAGCGTTTGAAAATGCCTGCTGAAAAAAAGAAGGCAGAAGTGAAGTCGAAGAATCAAAAAGAAGAGCAATTGTTGCAGTTCGTAGATGAGAAGATATAGCCCTGAGGCAGACACCGCACTGTGATGACTCGGCTGCTCAAAAGCGAAGGGAATAGAAGCAGCACGACTGCGAGGTAGCATCCTCGCTAGAGAAGAAGAAGAAAGAAACCCGAGAGGATGAAAAGAAGACCGAACCCTCTCGCGTGTTACACTCGTATACATCCTGGAGACTCAAATGATCTCTTTTCAATAACAGATACTCCTCTACACACATCTCCACTTTGTATACTTACCTGAATCTATGTAAATGTGTGAATCTTCCATACAAGATGCACACGTATATCTCCTAAACAGTATATGGGGTATACGATAGGTGATGGACGCTAAATCATGAAGACTATATGTATGTATCTGTGCTTCTGTACAGGAAGTCCTGCAGCAATATGAAGTGGAGTACACGTACGTATGTAAGTGGCTCTTGGAGGAATAGTATCAGTCCAGCTGTATATCGTTTGACAGCCGATGAGAGAAGGGCAAGTATTACACCAAACAGAGAGAAACAATAAAACTATAGGTTCTCAAACTGCAGAAGAGCTTTTCGCTGGCTTATTGCCATGTGTTCCTTCACGAAGAGAAGAAAACTTAGCTAACCTTCTGTAAGTTTGAGGTTCTCTCGGTCTTTTCAAAAATATATCTGTGTGTATGTCTGCATGCCCTGTGAAACGAACATATCGACTTCTGTGGGAAAAACCCTCTT
>CATKUM010000249.1:0-7500 GCA_949786405.1 Onychomys arenicola | reverse complement strand
ATGTATTGAAAGACGAAAAATCAGAAAAATGAAGGAGACTCGACTCAATTATATTAGTAGAAGACCAGTTACACATCTAGAGAGACTTGAATGGATAAACCAACCGCAGGCGTGCCGAGACGTTCGGCATCCATCAAAGTTAAAGATTGGAAAATATCCTTCCAACAGAATACAGGCTTAAGTTCCTGTTAAAAATGTCGTAACCACGACAGCTGAAGAGAGAGAAGCGTTGGTGCATGAAAAGTAAGATGTGAGTCTGCTCTCGATTGCTGATGAAGTTCTCTACCGTACAAAATTGGACACAGCGTATACGCAGAGAGTGGAAAACTGCTCAAAAAACTCCAATCTTCTCAGGAACGTATTCATATATAGTCGCTCCAACTCTTTTTGTAAGAGATGTTGGTTTCCTTCAAACACAAGAGGGAACTGCGTTCCACGTTTGGAGGGTAAAAATATCTTCGGCAAAGGCGTGAGTGCATTCCATTTTTGTGAGTGCGGGGAGACCCAAAAACATTTTCGGGAACAAAAACGATTTGAAAAAGACAGAGGGTGTCGGAATGCGTCATACGAGAGAACACCAAAAGGACAGAGAAGAAACAAGAGCAACACGTGACAGAGAGTTAGCTACGACGCCGCATCGCCGAGAGAATGTGAAAACCGAAAGGCAAGAGAAAACGAAAAAACAAATCAAAGAAACCTTGTTATAGAACGATGACTTGCTGCAAAGGCCTTACAACAAGATTAGCAAACCGTTGTTCCGAGTAAAATAGCATAGAAGGATTGACGGAGGACAAAATCTCCTGTGTGTTAATGAAAAAGGAAGCTTACATGCGGTCAGCCAGATCAACTCCGCAAGTAACGCCCAACATACGGAAAACAGGTGGTGCATTTGGATGAAGATGCAGAATAAGCAGCTGAATCTCTGTGTGTACACGAATGAAACTGTCAAAGAAAGGCAAGGATCGGAAAGACAGAGGAAGGTTCAATGGGGATAATGTTGTTCACCATTCCTCTCAATTCCCATGCTCTCGGATAAATGTACTTTTCTGGTATCTGCCTTATACACCAGAATGACACAGTCGTCTGCATCATGTAGGAAGAAAGCCCTCCTCAATGAAAAAGTGGTAAAGGCGACCTGAATGCACGTTTATAAACACACGAATAGAAAAAGTATACATACTCTCCATCCTTGGGCGCAGCTACGCACGTGATTATAGTCGCAGATTGGTGCGGAATGATACGCACACGCATGTATACGTATACGTACACACATATATACGTTGAGGAAGAATATCAGAGCTTTAACGCCCTGCTTGACCTGCGCGAGAGATTCAGCAAGCTTCAGATGCCTGAAAAGAAAGGCTTTGAAGTTCCGTCATGAAACTGCACTGGGGTCGTCGGCGGTGTATACTCCACTGAATGGCTTACACAAACTGCAGGTGACGGAAGAAGGCAGCTTAAATGACAAAAGCGGGCAGACGGTGATCTCCGTTCCCGAAGTATTTGTCATCAAGGCGTACAATTATATATACGTAAATCACATGTAAGATTGACCTGATTATCCTCAAGGCTGTTGGTGCACGCAGACTTACGCGTACGCGCATCCACTTACAAGTACTAAACAAACCTGATTAGTAGCACAAAGTTGTGCAGAGAACACAAGGACGGCCTTGGGGTGGGGGGTTGCCTTAGACTGCGACTCTCACTCGCACAGAATGTACGCATACTTATATGATATACAGACGTCTCTCTCCCTCTGCAATACAAGACCGCCGTAGCCACATGCAGGTTACCTCGCGTACGTAATACGTAAGATTCATCCATGTAAACGTACGTGCGCACGCACCTGTCTACTGACGTACGTGTGTGCCCAACACAGATTCCCCAGTGCACACTCGAAGACCCAGTCCGCTCAACTGCGACAAAACTGTGCAGTAATACGGAGGAATGACTTTTCCGGTTTTCTGTGGCTGTATAATATATCTGCTTTCTCCCGGTTGCCCTCCTTTTGTTCGCCGACGCCACGTGGAACCGGCATGGCCATACATGAAAGATGACTTCACCGGTACGTTGAGACCACCGTACCAGCTTCAAACAACGGAAGATGACACACAAAGGCTACCTTAATGTAGAATGAAGAAAGACAACGGCTGCATACCGTCTCAGAAAACCTGTGAAATTCTTCGTGTAGACCAACGGCATCGGCTGGTGTACAGACGGTGACGTTTGTGCTAGCCATCCGTATGCGCCACAGCTCGCGACACACCAAACATTTTGCCATGTGGACGCCACAGCTCGCGACACACCAAACGTTTTGCCACGTGGACGCCCGACGTCGCCACGAAAATATCGAAGCAATGTGTGTGCTCAGCTGATTTCAAAGCCACTCGTCTCCGTACGTGTTCCTGCGTGCTGATTGTGTCATCGACCTCACAGTCGGACTCGCACTGCGCCTCCTCGCTAGCTAATCGACACCACAAACACTGGCCGGCTACATGCGAAAGGACGAGGGTGAGACGGCGCCAAACGTACTGAAAAGCAGATCTCTACTATATCCTTCTCACCAGACACCCTAAAAAAAACTTCAGCCGTACATTTTCCTTGCTAGGATATAGCTGAGCTTGCCCTGAATTGCCTGGGCGATGACGCGGGGCTCGCGGTAAATAATACGAGACACTGGGAGCAGACACAGCTGATTTGGAAAGCGCTTCTTACGTTGCAAAAATAGCAGAAATCTCAGGCAACCGGAGGGACGAGAGCAGACGTAAGGGCTTGCCAGTGTATGCGTTGTAGGCTAGCTTATAACACTGGAAGGAAGCATACGTACGCGATGCCTCCCAAAGTTCCCACCTCGAACAAGCGTCGTAGAAAAAATCAAATGACGACTGGGACACATTCGGCATGCAGATGGCATTGCCTGAGCAGTTAGACACAAAGAAGGCGTTTCGAACACGCGTCGTAGAAAAATCAAAGGACGACTGGGACACATACGGCATGCAGATGGCATTGCTTGAGCAGTTAGACACAAAGAAAGCGTTTCGGGTCGCAGTAGTGCCGCTCTCCCTTTGGGTAAAAAAGTTGTCTAGTTTCGCCGTTGGCTGGATAAAGGCGTCTCTTATACCGGACTGGGAAACGCGAGGCGGCCTATCATTTCTTGTGAACCTAACAACGCATGTTTTACCAACGAAAGTTCTTGAGCGTGTCTAATCACAGCCATCTATGCTGGCTATCTTCAGGCTGAAATATTAGTTCTTCGAGTACTTTCCCGTGACCTCTCCCAACAACAGTGCGTTGCCGGGAGGAGCTGTGCAGTACGTAAGAAGATGTCTACATCCGTTCAGTGTTCTATAATGACACATAGTTTTGATTTAGACTATCACGTTATATTTGAGATGATGTGTCTGATATCAGCCAACGTGAACTGTGCGGTAGGCATGACGGTGCCTCCTTTTATTCACTGTTTTACTGCCACGTGTAGTCGTAGTTCAGAGTTCCACGACATACGTGATAGCGTGCCTAAAATATAGTGAATGCGATTTGCAGGGACAAGGTTTGCTAATAGGACGAAATAGTGTACACAAGGATATGAAAGCACGGCAGAGGAAGACTCTCTCTTCGAGGTTGTCAGCGTTCAAGCGTATTTCCTGCGTTCGTGTGCGTGCTCGTGAACACGACAGAATGTCTGTCAATATTTAGGTCCGCGACCCGGGCTTCTGAAACGGGGAGCCAGGTACCGCATAAGCATAGAAGATATGGGGCTGTCTAAAAGGATCTTGCCTCTTCCTATCGCACCAATTACGCTCGTCACCTTAAATAATGTGTTCGTAGCTTCTGATTCTCATTGACAGTCTCTCACGTATAACAGCAAAATGAAGAACTCCACAGGCGATCATCGAGTAATGAAACACGATAAGGAAACATCCAAACTGTCGCTTCTGAGGTCGCTCTATCGTCACCACCAACGATGTCGTTCCAGGCGGTTCTGTAGAAACCTTGTTTCGCTCATTCGTTACTACAGTGATGGCCTTGAATGCAGCTGCTGTGCTTACTGCGCACTGTGATGAAACTCTGCCAATTTTTGTTTGGTGTCGCGGCTATCTTGCATCACCCCTCTAGATGCTCATTATTACGAGTACTATCATAGCCCTTCGAAACATACTATTGGCCTTTTAGAGTATAATGCTGGTGTGGAATAATTACATCGACGTGTTGCGAAGAACTTTCCGCCCTTACGCAAAGGTAACAGAAATGCTCATGTTTCACTTTGTTTTACGAAGGGCGCTACAGCGAGTTATTACTCACAGTTTGAGAAGGATGGGGTACTAAAGCTTTCTCTCTGTAGAAGATACAGGCATACAGCGTCTACGCTGGACGCCACGACGACGGCTTCTGATAGCAACCCACGCCGTGTACGACTATTCAATTTTGCACAAAGGTGTAGTGGCAACCCCGTTTAAGTAAGAGGTATTAGCGAATCCCCGACCTAGCACGATGTGTTCGAAATATTTGTTGTCCATACTATAAGGATATCAGTGGAAAACGACCGAGACCATGTGTTAAAAGCTTTTCCATCTATTTCTGTGGTTGCGAGCGGGGCCGGCGACAGAGAGCGCATACAACAAACGTCATAGCTAGGGAGGCTAACAGCGGATAAATGCCGAGCCATGCATGCAGCCTCTGAGGCGGAAGGATTGGTCTGGCAAGTTCACATTCATACCGTGTGGTTTGCTTTACGTTCACTCTGGTGCTCGTGTGCATCTAGTCGTAGGGGTGCACAGATATACACATATATATATATGACCACGTACATAGAAGGAAGAACGGAAAAAGGTATAAGCAAAGTGTTTACAACGTATACAGGCCCTCGCTGCGAATACTTGAAGGAGCCGGTTCGATTTTCAAGGCCCACGGTTAGTGTAGCATCACACTCGCTGCACTGCTACGTTTCTTATACGAGCATCTATGGCAATCATGCTTCCATGTGTACAGGTGATGTGTCGATTGTCGCTCCAGGCAGTTGAACAATGATCACTGTTTCACCAAATAAAGTGGATTGAACAGCGTCGCCGTCTGCATTTCGAAATGACTTGCCCAGCCTAATTGGAGAGAGCTACGTTCCGTCTTCAATCTTGTGCAGAAACATATATTCAAACAGCCAGTAGTCTCTGAGGCATGTTTGACCACCGATATTCGGCAGAACTTGATTATCTCGGAATCATGACGCTGTTTACTGCCACACAGGTTATTTTGTACGTCTCCTCCTCTGAGTACTCTTTGCACATCTGGGGTCAGGAAATCTCCTAAACGAGATAAACCTTTGTTCTTCACTTTGAAACAGATCAAGACTCGCAGATATTCCTCTATGCTACTGGAAAGCTCTGCAATTTTTTTTTTTTCACACGCTTCGACTTCTCGGCTCGTGCTGGAGACGAAATTCGTTAAGTATCGTACACATACACCCGTGACGAAAGTAAATACAGCTTCAATGGTATGGTCTCTTAGAGTATCTTGTCGTACACACTTTCCTTCAATCAGCGCCATTAGCGCAGAACTCATTGTTCGTAGTTTTACTGTCTGTGGTTACAACCCCCACGTAGAAAGTTATACCCTACCAGCGCTTCCTGAACATTGAGAAAGCTAGTGCTGCCGCTGTCCACAGGCACTGTATGGCGACTAAGTGCCGTTAGATGAACGCTCACTTAAATGAGAAGCTGAACCTGACAACGGCGGTATAGTTTCCAGAACATTTCTCGAATAATATGTGTGTCAGGCCGCCTGCCGGCTCTGCCCGGTCGCTAGGTAGACATCGATCGCATGCGTTGCTCCGCTCATTCTCCCATCTGGTTGTTAACACACCAGCAGGAGTCAGTGTGCCCTAAACTGTGGACAATTCTGACTTTCACCGCCATAGCAATATGTAGAGCCATATGCGGTCTTGCATTAATGCCAAAAGTTTCGAGTTATGCAAGCCAGGCAGCTCAACAAACAAACTCAAATGTACCTTTTGTCAAACATGGAGTAGCGGGCACACGCTCGAGATACAAACTATTGCTTACTCCCGAAAGCTGGGCGTCTACTGAAAGTACAAAGGTTGCAGATATCTGGTTTTTCTCCCGCACATTTGTGATTATGACTAAACACACTTCTGTCTGATGGAAGCGAGATCTGCTCTCTGACAGCTGTATGTGCCGCCGGATTTCTTTAATTTTGTTCTGTTGCCGGTTTGAATATTCGCATCCTCTCGCTGGCGGGGTTTGATAAGATCGTGATGCAGTATGCAGCTGCACACATGGAAAATGTATGCGAATAGCGGAAGATGCAATCAGTCTCTGTCCTATGTGAGCTTTCAGCTACAGCATTTTCATCATCTATTTCGCACGCGTCTAAATTTTACATAGCCACCCGCTGGAGGTCACGTTGAGAAAATTGAACCTCTGCCTGTTGAGGCGCTACACGAATATACCCGGAAGGCGTCCATTCTGCCGCCGTGGCCACACAAAAGGCACAGAGAAGAAGTTTTTCTTTTTTCTGCGGGTGGCGTCGCTTCAACTAAAGCAAACGTCCACTTCTTCATGCCCATGCAGGAAAAGATGGACCACGGCGGTTACGAAAGATATGGTGCAGATCTCATTGGAAAAGGATATGCGGAAATCGCAGACCAGGCGCGTGTCTATATATTTATAAAGGCGTACACACTTACACTCGTAGAATTTTACATGTATATGCGCATAAATAGAGAACCAGCAAAACAGAGAGATAGACCCAGACACAGACAGACATTTCTGTCTCTGAAATTGTAAACATTTATATGTATGTCCGTCCGTAGAGAGAGACATATATATGTACGAGTATATAGTTAGACAGACAGTACATTTACGTGTATACATCAATGGAAATGTGGAAGGGAGGGCAGGAGAGTGGGTGAGATAGATAAGTCCGTATCAATATCTACGTCCTTCAAATACCATACGCCGGAAGAGCAAGTTCAAGACATACTACTTCTGGACCTGCAAGCGTTCATATATATATATATATATATATATATATATATATATGTATATATATATATATATATAGATATATATATATATGTAAGCGCCTGTGCATATCTGGTCACCTATCTATTCATCTACATGTGGGTATGTAGACGTACACATGTGCACCGTGTCTACCAAAATGTATTTGCTCATACCTATATGCGCGTATCTATCTATCTATCTATTTATCTATCTCTCTCTCTCTCTCTCTATATATATATATATACATATGTATATATGTTTACCTCTGTCCCCTACCTCTCTCTCCGTACCTCTCTCTTCCTCTCTCTCTCTTTCTTTAAGTATATAAATATATATATATATATATATCCGTATATTTAGAGGGATGATAGCAATGTCTGGCCATGCGTGGGGGGCTGCCGTATAGGTGTAACAACGATGGTGACTTGGCACTTTATTTCGCGGAACACGCGACTTTACCTCGGTCTATTCAACTCCTCTA